>APFE031404120.1:0-42569 GCA_000404065.3 Pinus taeda | reverse complement strand
TCTATGTAGAATAATTTCTTCTCAGCACACTTATGACCTTTAGTATATTTGCTATCACAACTGTAACAAAGCCCTTTTGCTTTTTTTTCTTCCAATTGTTGAGGTGTCAACCTTATCGATTGTGGAAAACTAGGGGCAAAAACACTTCCATCTTTATAGTTGTGAGTGGTATGCTTCATGGTTGGCATAATTTTGCCTTCCATTTTTCTTGCTAACCTGAATGCCTTCTCTAATGAATCAGGTTCCCAAAGGCGAACATCATGTTGGATATTATCCTTTAAAGTCCCTATGAACCCATCAATCCTATGCTCCTTTGGAATATTTTTTACCCTTATGTTCAATTTTTGGAACTCCTCAATGTGCTCCATTATTGAACCCTTTTGTTTGAGACTTATCAATTGGCTAAAAAAAGTGTTGCTTTTTGCATCCTCATAATGTTCTGTCAATTCTTCCATAAAAATTGCCCAAGTGATAACTTTTTTATAAGAGAAAATCCATTGATACGATACAAACTGATTTGGTTCCAAATATAAAGTTGCAATATGTACCTTTTGTGTGTTTTTCACATTATTGAGATTGAAAAATTGCTCCATCTATAATATCCATGTTGCGGGATCCTTGCCATCAAACTTCCTCATATCGATTTTTGGAATATGGTGTGTCTTAGATCCCACATTAGAGTCTATGAAATCATGATTAACATTTCTTCTGTTCGCATCATGAGTTTCCTTCACTACCTTTTCACCATTAGCAAGTATTTCTTGTAGAAAATTTGTCAAATCTGTCTTCAAATTTGCCATGTCTGTCTTCAAATCTTCCATGTCTCTCTTCAAATATGTCTTCAAATCATCCATCATATCTTCCATGCCCCTTATCTTAGATCCCACGCCATTTATCTTAGCTTCTGCTAGCTTTTGTGAGAGTGAAATTTGTTGCACTTGGTCTTGTAATTTTGATATATCATGTAGCATTTCTTCCTCTTCTTCATGAGTCATGCTAGAGCTTTCAGGTTGCTTACTAGGTGTTTGCATTTTCTTTCCTCGGGGAATCAGTTACCAATAATAATGCTCTACTATTCCCTTTGAATTCTTTCAAAATAAATTTTCAAACCAAGCTTAAGAAAAAATTAAAAAAAGATCTACACACCTTTTTTTCACTTTGTAGGAGCTCAATATTGCCACTGATGTATCTCTATCCTTTCAGATCATCCAGTTCTGAAATTGTGACCTACAGTATCCCTCTGTGTCCTCTTTCCAATGCCACCAGTGTGATCCAAATTGGATTCTCCAAGGAAGATTTAAGCGAAATCTTCCACAGTGACCTGATTATAGACTAGTTCAGTAAAGTGCACTTGTACGACGTGCCACGAGTCACTGTTTCAACCTTTGGCTTTGAAAAATATATACAAGAAACTACAGTACATCATCTTTCTGTCCCTTCTTACGAAATTTCAATCTAATGCTCAGAGAGAAAGTTATGACGATTTTCCCTAGGTCACCTTTTTGGAATGTAATTCAGGAGTCTGCAAAAAGACCAACTTCCTCAGATCATATCTCCGTAAATATAGCGCGAAAATCTTTGAAATTTAGACCTGAGATTCAGCGCAATTTCTTCTCAAATGTTTTTTTTTTTAGCTTCTGAAACATCGCAAAAAAAAAAAGAGTTATAGCAAAAATGCCACGATGACCTGTTTGGAGGAGCGAAACCCTAGAATCCAAAGCTTTGATACCAAATGTTATGAAACCAACTCAAGAAAAAGATAGAAAATATAGATCAACGCCTTAGAATTCAACCTCTTCAAGGGGGCAACCTCCTTCACATTACATAAATGAACAAATCTTGGATGATTCAAATGACAAAACCTCCGTTCTATATATAGGAGTCTAAGGAGTCACAATATAACCCAGCCGACCTAACAAAAATAATATAAATCCACAAAAAAAACAATAGAGGATTCTGTGGGGCACAGTAATAATAATATGGGGACAATAGGGGCACAACAATATTAATAAGGGATACAACTACAATAGTAATGGGGTAATCACTAGTATTATAGGGACCCAACAAAGACTGTATAGGGAAAATTTAATGAAGTATATGGTTAGCAGTCAAGATAAACCACACAATTACCCCCTTTACTATGTTCATTCCAACCTAGACTCTTTCATTCTTTACAATGATGAAGGCATTGATGCATAGGTTACTCAGGCAGATAATGAAATTAATGAAAAACATGACAATCAAACACTAATTGTGTAACAAAACACTAAAACTGAACCTTTTTGGAACATGAGCTTTGATGGATCTTGTAGAAAAGTAGGTTTTGGGGCAGTGTTTGGGTATCCAATTCAGGGAACAATCATGCAGAAGGTCATTCCTATAAATTCAACTTTCATTGCACCAATAATATAGCAGAATATGAAGCACTTCTTTTAGGATTGCAATTATTGAAGAAGTTAGGTGCTAAAAGAATTGTTGTTCATGGGAATTCTGAATTAATTGTAAGACAGATCAAGGGAGAGCATGCTACCAAACATCCTAGGTTGAGAGCCTACAGGAATGTGGTGCTTGACTTTCTAGGAACTTTTGTAGAGTATGATCTTGTTGTCATTCCCATGAATTAGAATTTCACGGTTAATGGTTTAGCTTTTTCAACTAGCACATGTAAAATGCCTCACCCCAACAAACAATATACAGTGGAGGTTAAAAACCATCTAGTTGTACCTGACAATATGAGACATTGGCAGGTATTTGCAAGTGACAAAGAAATTGAAATATTGTTGCAATCCAAGGATGACTTTGAAGAGTACAGCATAGATTTAGAGTGTGAAGTAGAAAATGAGATTGTTGAATATGTTAGTATAGATAAATAGCTTGATGATTTTGATGTAAATATTTTAGTCAATAAAGATGTACATAAATTAGAATTGCATGAAATAGACCCAGAAAAAGAATAATTTGAAGTACTTCAGCTGAAGGATAATGTTCTACCTAGAGGTTTAGTTCCATTAGAATAACACTTTGATTTTAATGATGTAGCAAACAAGCCAAAAATGGAACCCACAGGGTAGACATAGAAGAATGCAATATAGGTAGTGAGCAAAATCCCAAGATGATAGAACTCTCAAAACCCCTTCCTATTGTCACAAAACAATGGTACATAGCTCTTTTCAAAGAGTTCATAGATGTCTTTTCCTGGAGTTATGAGGATATAAAAGCGTATGACACTAGTATCATACATCATAAAATCCAAATCAAAGAAGATCAAAAACCATTCAAACAAAAACTTCTTAGGATAGATCTTGTCCTAATGAATTTGATTGAGAAAGAAATAAAAAGGATGTACGATGCTAAAATTATAC
Source organism: Pinus taeda (assembly GCA_000404065.3). NCBI lineage: Eukaryota > Viridiplantae > Streptophyta > Pinopsida > Pinales > Pinaceae > Pinus > Pinus taeda. The sequence continues at coordinate 39,207 of APFE031404120.1, read as the reverse complement.
TTCCTCTTAGATACTCTAAATGGATGTCTAACATTGTGCCTACTAGAAAGAAAATTGGAGAAATCGGATTGTGTATTGATTTCAGAAATATTAATAAGGTATCCCTTAAAGACAAATACCCCTTACCTAAAATGGATCATATATTGCAAAAGGTAGTAGGGTCTAGTAGGATTTCCTTGTTAGATGGTTTCTCAGGTTGTAACCAAGTCTTAGTGCATCTTGATGATCAGGATAAAACTGCCTTCATTACACCATGGGGCACTTTCATGTATGTGAAGATCCCTTTGGATTAATGAATGTTGGAGCCACTTTCCAAAGAGAAATGGATATTTCCTTTGCTGATGAAATTGGCCATTTTATTGTGATTTATCTAGATGACATTACTGTCTATTCTAGAACTAATGAGGAACATTTAGCACATTTGAGAAGAGTGTTTGAAAATTGTAGAAGGTTTGGCATCTCACTCAATCCTAAAAAGACATTGTTTGGCCTTGAGGAAGGAAAACTTCTTGGTCACATTATTTCCAAGGATGGAATTAGGATCGATCCTAGTAGAATTGAAGCAATATTAAAAATAATTCATCCAAGAAACATCAAAGAGCTTCAGTCTTTTATTAGTAAAACCAATTTCCTAAGGAGATTCATTCCTAACCTGGCAGAACTTCTTAGAAACATAACAAACATGCTTCAAAAGGATTCTAAAATCAAATGGAGTATTGAGGCTAAACAATCCTTTGACTTAGTTGAACAAGCATTGACCAGGGCAGCAGTGTTGATCACCCCAGATTTTACAAAAGATTTCATAATCTTCTCTTTTGCTTCTAAACGCACTATTGTAGTAGTCTTACTACAGAAAAATAGTGAAGGTTTTGAGTAGCCAATTGCATTCTTTAGTAAAGCTTTAAGAGATGCATCTTTGAAATACAATATTATGGAAAAACAGGTCTTTGCATTGGTTAAAGCAATAAAATATTTTAGAGTGTATATTTTACATTCCCATATTATTGCTTATGTACCTAATGTAGTGGTTAAGGAAATTTTGACATAGAATGGACCTAATGGAAAGTGAGGCAAATGGATTGCTGTCATTTTGGAATATGACTTGGAAATCAAACCCAAGTTAATCAAAGGTTGAGGACTAGCCAAATTGATGGTTGAGTCAAATTTCCATGCTTTGGACATTAACTTGATTGATTCATTAGATAATCAAGAGGAACAGGCAACTCCACAAATTGATGAGGCATTTCTGAACTCACCCTAGTATGCGGACTTGCTTTATGTTTTATTTAATTTAAATGCTCCTCCTGGTTTGACAAAAACAAAGGCAAGATTTCTAAAGTTTAAAGCAGTTAAAGTTTGCATAATATATAATGTCTTGTATTGGAAAGATGCTGGGGGTATTTTACTTAAATGATTGTTAAAAGATGATGCAGAAAAAGTTACACATGAATTTCATGAAGGAGATTGCGGTTGACATCTTTATTGGAAAACCACTGCCAATAAAATCCTTAGAGTTGGTTTCTACTGGCCTACCCTTTTCCCTGACATTCACAAACAAGTCACCTCATGTCATAAATGCCAGATTTTTTAGGGAAAGAGAAATTTTTTTCCCTTTCCATTAAAGCCTATCTCTGTTGAAATCCCCTTCCAACAGTGGGGATTGGATTTCATTGGTGGATTTCATCCCTCTTCCTCTACCCAACATAAGTGGATTCTTACAGCCACTGACAACTTTACCAAGTGGATAGAGGCCACCCCTTCCAGAGCTGCCACTAATGATTTCATTATTAAAATCCTTGAGACTAATATCCTCTCCAGATTTGGTTGTCCTAGAAAAATCATCATTGATAATGTTGCAGCCTTCAAATCTAAAATATGGTTGAATTATGCCATAATTACCACATTACTTTGGGACATTCAACGACTTATTACCCTCAGGGTAATGGGTTGGCTGAATCCTCAAATAAAATCTTGGTAAACATCATAAAAAAGTTGTTAGAAGACAACAAAAAGTCTTAGCACAACAAGATGGTCAATGTACTTTGGGCTAACAGACTTACTACTAAAAAATCAATTGGCATGTCACCATACCAATTGGTCTATGGGATGGATGCAGTTTTTCCATCCTCCTTAGGATTTCTAGTCATGAAGATCATTCAAGAAGTGCATGTTGAACCCAACGATGTACAGAGAAGGATTAATGAAACTATCCAGTTGCAGCAGTCCAGGGAGGAAGTATACAACAGGACCCAAGTTATTCAAGAAAATGTTAAAAAGATCTTTGACAGAAGAACAAAAGTCGATGACTTTAACATTGGGGACCAAGTTTTAAGATGGGATTCAAGGAGAGAAGACAAAGAAAACATGGCAAGTTTGATAATCTTTGGAATGGGCCATATATTATTCATCCTTTCAGGGGAAATAATGCATTCTACCTTAAAGACCTAGATGGAGCAGATATACCTGGAGGTCCTGTCATTGGCAAGATGTTGAAGCACTACTTTTCTTAGCCTACAAATTTTTCTTTCATCATTGTAAATATAATAGTCTTTATGGTTTTGATTGGTAAACTTATTAACAAAAGTTGAAGCCCGTAGTGAAGGCCCTAAGCCTGGATTAATGAGCTACCAATAGTATCTTAAAATAGAAAATAAATCAGATGAAGACATTACAGACATGGAGTACTCAAGGCTACTGATCATATGTTCTTGACACTGCACTTGGAGAAGTGTCATCCCCAGCTAGAGCCACTCCTAGGGTCCTATAAATTATAGGATATCAAGGTCATTGAGTATTTGTATTTGTAATTTCATATTATACATAAATTTCAATATTCAAATGATTTCCAAAAATATGAAAAAAGAAAATGAAAATATGGTATGTTAAAAAAATAATAAGAAAAAAGGAAATAAGAACCCCACAAAAGAAAAAAATAGAAAATAATATGGAAAGTGTTGCAAGTCTAAGTGCCACTACTGATAAGTTAGATCTTTTATTTCATTATCAAATAAGGTTGTGTGCAAATTGTTCTTGGATGCCACAATGACTAATGTTATGTTCAAATCATACAGTTTAATCATGATTGAACACATTTAAAGTTATGTTCAATAGGTTAGTGAATGAAGATTTACCAAACAGTTTAATCTTGGTAAATTAGTAGCTAGGTAGAAATAAAAATTGATTCAACAATTTAATTTGAATCAATGGCGAGATAAGTGATAGGATAAGATAGATTTTCATAAAAGAAGATTGATTTGGGTCTGTTAGTTCAAATGCACCCTGCAAAGCAAGAAGAGAAAATGTTAGCTTAGAAAATGAATTGAAATGAGAAAGGGTAGGTGGAAGCACTATGGTGATTAGAGGAAAAGCATAAAGATTTTATTATAAATCAAATGTTAAATATTATTTTCATGTGCAGAAGAAAAAGAAAAGGAATTAGAGTTTGACTCTAAAGTTCGGTGTATCAGATAATATTCGATATATTATTCCCTTTTCCTAAGTTTTGTTACCCCAAAATCATTCCTCTGCTATCTATTTCATCCACTCCCCTACCCCACCATACACTCCAAGCATTTCCCCACTATGTATTAAATACTTTTCCTACCCCACCGAGTGCCCTGTCATATCACATTAATATCCCACCACCTTTCCCATCATTCGTGCTCGCCTCGTCACATCCAACAGCCCATCTTACATTTCGGCCCCCTATCACCATCCGAGCTTTACCATCGGGGGGGAAGGATCCGAAATGGGCGGTTTTCAAACCCACACCCACTGAAACGTGTCACTACCACATGGTTTCGCACCCCCCTCCCCTAGTTGAAACCATTAACCGCCTCCCCCCCTCCGAAAAGTGGTTTCTTCGGTAAGAAAAACCACTTCCCTATCTATTGCACTCCCACCAATCATCCTTCACCATGTCATCCATCCGTTGCTTCGCCAATCACATCTGCTCCCTCCAAAATTAATCCGTTAAGAAATTAAATTGCTTACTCGTTAATCCAACGGACCCGCGCCACCATCAACGAGAAATCCATAAAATTATAAAATCCTTTCTTTCACCCATTCACTTGTTACTAAGTCTATACACTGCCATTTTCATTGTTTTGTTACAGGTGTGCCAATCTGAACTGCAACGATTTCACCTAGCCGGGGACATTGCCTGCTAACTCAATTTCAGGCCACTACCTCTGTTTTCTTGTCTGTGAATCCCAAGTCCCCTCTACACACTATAAGCCTGTACCATCCAAATTTCACCAGTGTTCTCAATTTAGCCAATCATGCCTCCAAAAGACAAGGGACAAGAGGAACCCATGAGTCCTCTGATCCACCCTCCCATCGATTTTCACCACATCCCTTTGGCAGATAGAGGCTATAAAATTCATGAAACCCTCTGTGAATTTGATCTATTTGAGATGTACTGCTGACTCGAGGACAAGTTTATAGATAAATAAGATGATTTTCAGTTGTAGGAATCCAATTTGCCCCACTATATCTTTCCCCATACCCATAGTACCCCTGAATTGATTAGGAAGTGTCATGCTTGTTATCTACCTAGCCAAAGAGATATTATTGCCCCTACTGGAGAAATTTTGTTCACTATCACTCCCCAAGCTATAGACCAAATGATGCAAGCTCCTACATAGAGAATGCCACTCCTTTTTCCCATGAAGCACTTGTTGAATTGTATCAAAAACTAGACTTTGCTAAAAGAGCCAAAACCCTTGATATTTTCTTGACTGAAGATGCCACATTACCCAAGAAAAATTCTCCCTATATATCCTTTATTTTCCCTGAGAGAGCCAAGAAAATAATCACAACCATCTCCTACCTCCTTGGCTATTACTCAAATCAGTGGGTAGATGAGGCAATCATAGGACTTCTTTCCATTTTCTCTGCAAATTCCAAGCCTTCCATCTTGTTCAACTTTAGCCAATTTCTTGCAGATTCTATACATGAAAAGTTTCTCAAATTCCATAATAAGGGAGTATTTAAATACGCTTCTGTGTTAGTGTACATGTTTTTATATTTTCAGGAGACAACCTCAAGATTTCCTTACAAAAGTTAGATGAAGAAGTGAATCAACAATCAATCATAATTTGGACTATGATGGTGATGAAGGAACAAAAGGATATTCATACAAACAATTCATAGAGATGTTTGTACATCTAGCACTTAGTCTCCTCCTAAGTATAAGGTCAGAGCCAAGAATCAATGAGGAAATTAGGAAATTTTTGTGGTTATCAGACCAATTCCAAATAGGGGATTGGTACCTTTATCAGAATTACACAGAGCTTAGGATATTTGGGTGTGAACTCACCCCTTACAAGCTACCCAAATTCCTCCAAATGAGGATTTTTTCTTTAGAATACATCAGGAAAATGCTTAATATGGACGTGATTCACTTTGTAGCTGCCAAGAAGAAATCCCAATTCAAAATAAAAACACAAATAGGGCCTTTTATTTGCAACAGCAAGGCAGCAGAGGAAGAAGCGAATAAATTACTGAAAGAGATGCAGTTCAACCTCAGTTTCACATGGTCATATGATCCATTAGGGGTCATATCCAAGGTAAGGGTAGAAAACAAATCCACTACTTACTTTCATACATCTAAACCAGAGATTGAAAAGTATAAAAACCAGTTAGAATGGACTGAGAACACTCTACAAGAGGCAGAGGAGAAATTGGTGTCATCTTTAACTGTACAAACTCCCATCGCACAGGAGAAAACAACAAAGAGAAGCAGAGAAGAAGAGTAACCTTCAGTGACTGAGATTTCCAATGAAGGCTTCAAAATCATGTATAAGAAGAAGGCCAAGTTATATTCCAAACTAAGCCTAAACAAGGATTCAAAGCAAGAGAATATTATCACCACTAAAGAGCCACTTGTTTCCTCATTAGTGGGTAATCAGACTACACTTTCTCCCACTACCTCCACAGCTTCACAAGATCAGTAGCAAGTTATGCAGACCAACACATCTACCACAAGGGATATAGAAAAAAGTATATTTGATATTTTTAAGGAGATTAAAGTAAGAAATGAGGCCTTGTAGATCAACACATATAATTAGTTCTGGAGGAAGACTTCCAATTCTCAAAGTAGACTATTGTCAGCCTTTGACTCTAAGAAAGGTAAAATGCAGATGGAATTCCTCCAAGCACAGATTCCCCAACCCAAGGCAACATCAGATTACAAGAAGACATCATTTGAATTTGATGTGAAAGACATACATCCCATTGACCAAATGGAGATGCACAAGAAGATGAGGTAAATGATTTCATCCACTCTCACTAACATTGTTATCAGTTTGTCTAAATTGTAGGTTACAGTAGCCAATGTTCAATCACAATTGAAGATGGAGAAAGTCTCTGCACTAGCCAAAGACACCAAGATCAAAGCTTCGAAGGACTTGGTGATCAAAGTAGGTTATGATCATGGAAATATCAATGCTATAGAAGAGCTCGTAAGGAAAATGAACACAGACATAGCAACATTAAGGAAGTAGTTAAAATCACCAGCCATAAAAGATCCTCTGGCCAAGGACATTGAAGAAATAGAGTCACAGAAGGCAGACATGATGAAGCTCATCATGGAGCAAAGTGCACAGTTAAAGAAAATGGAGACAGAGATGGAAAAGATAATCAAAGAAAAGGAGCAGACGACCAAAAGGGCTATTGTCCCTTTAGAAGCACTACCTATCACAGCCATTCCTACAACTACATCTTCTACAACAAACACAGGGTCTGTTGCATATCAATTAGAAAATGCAGTGCGGAACATGTCTCTCCAAACTGAAGAAATCAAAAGATTGCAGGCTCAAGTCAATATTCTACAAGACCATAAGACAAAGACTGAAACTTTTCATGCAGCAAAGCTACAGAGAGCTCAAAACAAAATAGAAGTATGGGCGAAATCAACAACTCATTCCTCTATTGGCCACACAGTGGCCCAAGTTAAATAAATTATCTGGAACAATATTATTGAAGCGATGGATGAAATATGCCCTTGTATCTAGAATATATTTGAGCAGAAAGAGTTGATGGAGAAAGCCAAGCAGGCCATTTCCACTATCAACACTGAATTGGGAGAAATGCCTACCACAACAAACCACATTATCAAATTTCTCAACTCTAAAAATAGATATGAATTGGATGGTTTGGGAGTAGATGATAGAACGAAAACAATCTTAGAAGTAAAGAAATTTCTGACAAAGAAGAATTTGATTGTGCAGGTGACAGAGAAATGTCACACTTTGGAGGTAGCAGTTAACAGGTTTTTCACCAGAATAGAAGCATTGACTAAGAAGGGCCTGCCTTCTTTATTTGCAATCAATGACAAGCTGATGACCAGGGAAGAATATATGAAGAAGCTGAGAGACATTGCAAAGGATACAACCAATTCTTCCCACATTAAAGGTGTTATGCTAGGGAGAGATTTTTATGAAGCTATCAGCAACATGAGTTTCATCTAGCATGAGATAAAGTACATTTTTGTATTAAACCCACATTCACTCAGTATACCGAGGTATCTGAGATCTACCACAAGTAAAAAAAAATTACCATTCCAGATGAGGAGCAGTGGGATAAATTATTTGAATACCAGGATTAAAGAAAGGGCCAACTTCACCATCGCAACACCCAAATAGTGGCCACGCAGCAACTGTTCTCCAGCAAAGCAGGCCAGATGTCCATATCACTTCGCCAAATTCACCTCTTTTGGTCACATTATTTCATTTCTATTAGCTTGAAGTTAATAATAGAATGTCATGTCAATGAGGCATTAATTGTAATCTTTTTTGCAAATTATGTTTAAATACTTCATTCAGTCGAAGTATTGAGGGTCGATTCCTGATCATTGTAACTCTTTTAATCAAGCAATGTACTTTTTCCACATTGTTGGAGCACCATTAGTAAAAATACTTTTCACAGGATTCTTGTGTTGCGATTTACTAGTGATGTTTTTCTTATCATAGCTATTGTTTCCATTGTTATTCACTATATGATTATCATCTGAAATCTAATTGTAAAACAGGAGATGTGAAAAATAAGATATGTTATTAAACACCTTATTTGGATTCTTTTTCTAGTCTATATGTTTTCTTCTGGAGTCCGATTGAAAAATTATTAAATGATTTTCAATCACTACTGAAACACACTTTTTCTCCATGTCATAATTCAATTTAAAAGATCCATTAAATGTAACTAGCTTTCCCTGTGATTACTCTTTTAAACATTTGGTGTAGCATCTAGCTTAATTTGACTCCATAGCCCAATGGAAACAAAGTAATTTGATCAGATCAACCAACCAACCAATCAAACAAATTCAAACAAACAACCGAGCATAATCATAACTAGCCTAAAATCAACCTAAAAACCAAGCTAAATCATAAAGAGAGATCCCTCTCTGAAGCTAGCAGGGCTAAATCCCAGCTTCAAAAGTGGTTTGATGTTGTCCAATATATTTACTCCCTTAACCTCAAAAATATAGAAAGGTAACACCCCCAAGGTCTGAATGTACTGTTGTTCCAATTTCTGCAGTACTTTTGTGGCGATGTCCCTGACTTTATCACTGATCACATCCATATCAGTCTCTATGAGCACCAAGGGTTCATCCTATGTTTTGTGTGCCTTCTGCTTCTTCCTCGAGCCCGCTTATTTTCCCAAATATCGCCTTTTCACCATGAAGAGGGTGCGTTGCCTCTCTTGGCTTCCCTCACCTTGCCCTGTTTCACTCTTTGTTATTGTCAAAGGTGACTTGTCACCTTTAGGGGTCTTGTGCTGCTCTTGCTTTGCCTTCTCCTTGGTAGTGCGTTCTTCCTTGACCCCAGCTTTTTCTTCAGCATCTCTCTTCTTCTGTGCAGCCAATTTTTGTGCAACCTTCTTGGCTACCTCCCTCCTTTTCCTTGCAGTCGCACTTTTAGCACCTATGCTTGGCCCAGTAGCCAAATCTGAAGGGGCATGCCACTCAACTGGCCAATATGACACAACCTCCTCAACATTGGAGTTTGTTACCAAATAGGGCAGGTCATACCACTTCTATGTGGGATCCTTCCAGGCTTGGATATAAACTCTATCAAAGTCAGCTTTGAATGCAGCACAGACAGAAATCTGCGTGTACAAGGTTGGGGACAACCTTGGGTGCTGGTTGACTGCCGTGCAGAGACTTGCTTCCATCATGACCTAAAAAATATTTGGCTCTGTGACACGTGTGGGGTCCTTTGTAGCCCATAGGGAGGCGAACTATGCTGCCTCCGGAAACGCTTCTTCCAACGGAGGAAACTAGTTGTCCTACGGTAGCTCCCACGTAACCAGAACAATAGATAGCAACAACCGAGCGTAATGGAATGGGTTGGTATCATCCTGCACCTCGTGGCAATTCAAAAGGAACGCTTGGTAGAGGTATCTAGACCAATTGAATAGTACACCTTCCGCGCCCTTAGCTGCTAGAGATAGGACGGGCGTCGAAACTTCATTCGTGCAACACTTCCTCATCACCTTGCCTACCAATATCTATGTATCCAACTAAACTGCAGGGTCATTTATGGATAGGATGGAGTACCCTCGCGCCTTCTTCACCAATTTATAAGTGTTTTTCATGTGCTCAGCCAGTTCCTCTCTCCTGTCTTTCCGCCAAACGCCTTGGACAAATTCAACCCGTTATGTGGAAAGTGCGTAAGCCAGTGAATCAACATATCAGTGATCAAAATATGCCCTCCTAGCCATAAACACCCATCATGTACCAGCATGAGTAGTTGGCGTATGCACGTTGTGTTAATTGGGGTGCGGTGGTAATGTGGCACCCAAGGCAAGTTGAGTAGCCTATATTTCTCAACACCTCGGGCCCATTCCTCTTTTTCTAGTGTTGTCACACCTGTGCCTTCATAATATACATGGTTCATGAATTTATCCGTTGATAAGTGTGGGAACTTAGTGAGATCCACTAAATCCCAATCCTCCATCTTCAATAGCGGGACTCGCTTGAGTCACTGACCTTCAAACAACACTTGCTCGTGTAGTAGGGGTGTGGAAATGACAAACTTGTTAGAGTCTGTGTCTTTTGGAATCTTTTCCTTACCCTTCCTTGAAGGAATATACTAAGGGAGATTTGTGATGGGCTATGCTCCTTCGGAATCAACATCTTCAGTTCCTTGGTTTTTTCCTACCTCCAGGTTGACAACCTTCTCTTTTCCTTTTTCCGAATGCTTGTCTTTTTTCTGGGTTGGGGTCGTTGTATGCCCCCTTGGGGAGGTACGTATCTATACCAGCTTCTTCTTCTTCTCTTCACCATGGATTTTCTTGACCTTGGTGACCTCGGTGTCGTGGGCACCACAGGCATAACTTCAACATTGGATATTTCAGTGCCTGGGGTGTCAGATATTGCTGCTTCCGTACTCAAAGCCTCAATGGGGTTGGTGGCAGTCATCTTCTCCATAAGCAATTCACAGGCTTCAAAAGACACATCTGTGTGGGCAAAGGACTCTTCCCAAAAGGCTCGGCTCATAAACAGATAACGAATTTCAAAAAAATCTCCAAGTGTGAAAAGTGTTATCTTTTGGACCGACACGCATAATTTATTGAGATTTTTGGATTCAAAGCCAACCGTTCCCCCCAAGTTTTGACCATTAATGTTGTTTTGGCAGTAGATCTTCAAATATTTTGGCCTTAAATGTCACGAGCCTACTCCCCTTAACCCTCTTCTAGCTGTCAAATCATGAACAGTGACTCCAACGGTCACTTTCCTATTGTGCTACATAGCACCTCCCTCCATAGCGCAGCTTCCTACATGCAACTTCTTATATTGCCACTTCACCATTTTCCGCACAGCTCGCCTGCTGCGTAGTCCTCCAAACCTAGCAGTGTAGTTTATAAATCTTGCACCCCCTTACAACTGCTTGGAGCACTAACACTGTCTTGCCACCATATACTCATTGTGTAGGATCCCATGTATATGGCTTTAATCGACTGCCATTCACCCTTCTCGGAAAATGTTCTCCATTCAGCTTCGCGACCTGAACTGTACCTCCATCTGTAATTTCTTTGATAATATATAGGCCTAGCCAATGCATCTGAAATTTCCCCAGAAACTTAGTGACCTTACTATCATATAATAATTCTAGATCATTTACCTTGAAGGTGCGAAGCTTGATGTGTCGATCGTGCCACACTTTTTCACATTCCTTTTGTATTTGTTGATGGAATCCAACCAAGAAGTGGTCCTCTTCAAGCTCCATCAGTTGCATGAGTCGTTCCTCCAGGCTTCACGATCTTCCATACCTGTGAGAGATGTTATGTGCAGACTAGGCATGATATACTCCATTGGCATCACAGCTTTTACACCATAGACCAATCTAAAAGGTGTCTGCCCTTTCAACTTTTTACAAGTAGTCCTATATGCCCATAACACTGCAGATACGTGCACATCCCATTCATTTCATTGCGTGTTGCAAATCTTCGTTTGCACGTTCTCCAAAATATTATTAAAGGCCTCAATTGTTCCATTAGCCTAAGGATGATATGGTGTGCTTTGTTGATGATAGACTTGGAACTTCTAAGTCAAGTGCGTACCTCAATCACTCATCAACACTTTTGGGCAGCCAAATCTGGTTAACACATACTCAAACAAAAACTTCGATGATGTAGCCCCTATGCAATCCTTAACCGGTTATATCTTGGCCAATCTGGTTAGATACTCTGTTGTAGTGATGATATAAAACGCACCTATCTTCTTCCCCGGGGGTTGAATTGGCCCAACGAAATCAATTTCCCATTTTTCAAATCGCTGCAACGATACTTGAGGATTCAGTGACAACTCGCCCCTTCGCGATGGTTTTCCCAATCGTTGACATGCATCGCATGCCCTACAATACACTTTAGAGTCTTTATGTAGCGTAGGCCACCATAACCCTGTGCGCAAAATCTTCTGTGATGTCGCCTTTCCTGCATAATGTCCTTCCACAGCCCCTCCATGAGGTTCAACGAAGATGTTATTCCACTCACAATATGGAACATATCGCTGTAATATCTCGTCTGCACCCATCTTAATGTCCTGCAATCACTGAGAAATCCATCACGCGCACTACTAGTTCCTTCTTTTGCTGACTTGTATACCCTTCTAGTGCCATCCTTGTAGTCAAAAAGTGAATAATAATTGCAAAGTGGTTATCTACTATGTGCACCACGAAGAGATGCGCATCAAGAAACCCTTCCTCCAAGGTCTTGCATTCAACTTACCTGGCTTCACAATAACCTCAAAGTGATACTCCTGGAATAGCAGTAACCATCTGCAGATCTTCCCCCCAACACAGGCTAATTGACCAGGTATTTCAAGGTAGAATGATCTGTGTACATTTTGAAACGTCCACCCAACAAATAGTGCCTGAATTTTTGAAGCACATACACCATAAACAATCATTTGCATTTTGTTGTTGAATAATTCTTCTCGCCTTCGATAGTTTCCTACTCCCGAAGGCTATAGGGTGGTCCATCTCTCCTTCACTGCCCTGTGTTAGCACTGCTCCCAACACAATGCAAGAGGCATCGACATGTACGTGGAATTCTTTCTTCCAATCCGAGAAGACCAAAATCGGCGTGGTGACCATCTTCTCCTTCAATACATCCAAACTGCGCTGACATTATTCATCCCACCCGAATGTAGCGTCCTTCTTCAACAGTTTCTCCATGGGAACGATAATTTGAGCATAAGCCTTGATGAACTTCCTATAATATCATGTATGTCCAAGCATTGTGCGCAGCTATTTGACACTTCTTGGGGCCTCCAAATTCACTATCATTGTGATCTTGGCAGGGTCCACCATCAGCACTTGCTTGCACACCACATGACCCAGCGAGATCCCAAAGGGGTCACAGAATAAACAGTTCTTCAGATTCAGCATGATCTGGTATTTCCAGCATGTATCCAGCATCAGGCGTAGTCTTGCTACATGGCGCTCCACTAAACTGAACATTGTCCAGTCATCAAGATACACCTCCAAGAACTTATGAATGAACTCCTTAAATGTTGCTATAACTATGCGAGAGAATATCGCAGGCACATTCTTGATTCCAAACGGCATTATAGTATATAGGAAACAACCCCATTCCGTTGTGAAGTTTGTTTTGATCCTATTCTCTGGTGTGATCTTGATCTGATGGTACCCCAAAAACCCATCCGTGAACGAATAGGCCTCCTTCCCTCCAATGTTATCGAACACTTCATCTGTATATGGCATCGAGAATGGGTCATGGACGCACGCATCATTAAGTTTCTTCAAATCTATGCAAATCCTTATTTCCCCCTTCTGTTTCTTCTCCTGAACCACCATCGGGCTCACCCAATCAGATTCTTCCATAGGTTTGATGATTCCTAATTGTAGCACCTTATCCAACTCCAAGCGAACCTTTTCCTTGTATTTTAGATTAAGGCAATATTTCTCTACTTAATAGGCTTCACATCCGGTTTCAAAGTGATTTTCATCACACCCAAGTCGCCTATTATGCCCTTCAAGTCTGAAAACTTGGTAGGAAAAATATCCTAGTACTCATGGAGTAGCTCAGTGACTTTATCCACTATGGCATCATCCCAGTAATCCCCAATCTTCGCAAATTTTGGCTTTGCTTCCATACCAATGTTCACTTGCTTGGTTTTTAATGGTGCAGTGATGTCCAAGTTCTCTATTTGCGGACCTTCGACCTCACAATGGAATTCTACCTCTGGAATATTAATATTTCTTGGATCTTCATCCTTCCCCTTAGCGGTCACATTATATCATTCCAGTGCATGGCACACCTGGGTGCTCCAACCTAGCTGAACCCATTCCAAAGATTCCTATGGTATTCTCAAGACCGTTGCCTTAACCTCCTGCAGCACTTCATCAATACTCTCAAACCCATCCTCAAATATGAAGGTAATTAAGAATCCTTAATATATCCCACTCTGTGGTGCCATGGCGGTGCTTTGTTTCCAAATACAAATTCATAGGAATTGTATACAAAATATGACAGAATAAGTGCACCCACTCCAGTTGCAGCTTCGTTCCATAAGCCTTAGTCCATGTTGCTAAATGATCACGCGGATCATTTCTCCCATCGTATTTCTCAGCCAGTCAAATGTTAGGACAACCAAATTGCAACCTCATCATCCTTCTGTAATCTCATCATCCATCAAATCTATCCTTCTGCATACCCCACCATCATGCGGGCATAGCGCGCAGCGCCAAATACAATGCTTGGAAGCAATGATCCTCAGGGAATTTTCGTTCAAAGGTATCCAAAAATTTATCTACGTTAGTTAAACCATCATAATAGGGTAATTTTCTTACCTCCGATGACACACAGCGCAACGATTTAGTCATCATGTTGCAGCGCAATGTAGATACTTCATGCAGCCTATTCTGCCAGTGCTCCAACTCTTCATCTGAATTTGAGGTACAGGAACTTTCCTGGTCCCATGCAATCCGTTCATCAGCTGTTGGATTAATCCAGTCTTGATCTCAAGCCATTATTTTGTATATTTTATCCAAGTCATCATCACTTTCTTCATAGTCACGGATGGGTTCAGTATAGTGTGGTCCTTCTGCCGGGTCCAACGGTACTACAACCCGAAGCGATTTTCTTTCAAACCACATTGTCCTCTTTTTCAAGTTAATGACTCCATTCATATCAAGGTGTTTTCTTTACTAGCACACTTGTTTATCAATTCCTCTAAGCCTTTCACAGCCTTGCTATCGCATAGAAGTTTCATGCAGGTATCCAAGAACGTGGTAAGCATAGAGGGATCGATCTCTATAGTCGCGCTGGTTTCTGGTACTTTGTTCTAGCTTCCTGAGGTGGATGCTTCAACGAAGCTTTTCTTGGCCTCCATAAATGTTTCCTTTGCACACTCCATATCAAACCCAACTTCCTTTTCTAGGGCCTTGTGGACCCATCTGTCCTCTTCAAGTTGTTTTCCCTTATCATCCCCAGTTGTTATCTTGTTTCTCAGTATGACATTCAAATTCAGATCCTCCTCGCGGGGCTTAACTCTCATCATTTGTAAGTTCTGTGTAGGTTGTTGAGGCTACGCCTTTTTCTCCTGCATCTTTGCTATCAACACGAGGCATTCCTCTATAGTGTGGTAAAACCAGCTGCAATATTGACATGACAAGCGTGTCTGATTCTGACACTCACGCATAGTGCCCTGGCATTTCGCAATTATAGAAAATAACCTATCTGCGACCTCTACCAGGTCCTCCTCCTCCATGGCCTCATCCCCGTCCCTGGTATCCTCCACGCACTCCTCTGACACCCTACTCTAAAGGCCGATTTTCTACTTGCATTATGTATGTAGGCGTTCTTTCCATCATTATTTCATAGTTGTGACAGTGGCGCTCATCATGGCTCATTGATTTGCAGAAGTTGTAGAACAACCGTTTTGGTGCCTGAATGAATTTTTGAAGCAAATGACAATTATCTTTGGTGTGTTTTCCAGCCACCTTGGCCCTGCTAGACCTTCTGTCCTCATGGGAATTGGTCCCCCTTCTAAGATATAGTTCACAAATACAAAACAGTGGTCTTTATCATGCCCCTAGATTTTACATGAGGCACCAGACTTCCTCGCGCACCTCTAGTTTAGTCTCCTCTTTCTTCAAGCTCTGCAATTCCAAGTAGAGGTTCTACAACTACAAGTGAATCTGTTGGACTCCCAAAGTCGCATCCTAAATAGGTGTCGCATGCAATCCCATCATGATTTCTAGGGCTTCTGCCTGAGTTCTTATCTTCTGTTGTGATAGAGATATCGTCAAGTAGGGTAGAAGCGAGGTTTATAAAGCGAGGGTATAAACCACTCATGATGCTGACCATATGTGAGCTACATATTAACTTCGCGGATCACACATTTTAGCCTTTGATCTAACTCCCAAGGTGTTTGATCAACCCTCATCATGATTCCCTTAAATCCAACTATTAACTGCGAGTTATACTTAGGTTTACTAAATTCTTTGTTTAAATCAGCCTTAGTCTCTGTTAGCGTTGCCACAGGATGATCAGAATGGTATTTAATATACCATGTTAGCGTGCGATCCTGTAGAGCAATAACCAATTGTGCCTTCTTTATATTGTCATCAGTAATCTACTGTGTTGTCCACACAATATTCGCAACAAACCAAAACTGATATGTATCTTCGCTCCCTATACTTCATTGTATTCATGTTGAACGATGGTGGTGGTGACAAAGGAGTGGGTGAAGGTGTATGATGTGGAGGTGGAGGTGGAGTGTATGGATGATGTATCTGCAGAAAACCCTGTCTTATCATCTGGACAGCACTCCGCGATGAGGCTTGTACTGTTCCCTTGTCCTTGCTCAAAGGAGGTCCAATCAATGGGCTATACTCAGGACCTGATTTCTCACATTCTCTGAAGAGTTTTCCACTTCGCGTAGCTCAAAACATAAAGGCAATGGCATAACCTATTTTTCACACAAGAGCATTTTAATCTAGGTATTCATAGATCTTAGATACTTACCTTGCGGTCCCTTGAAGAAGCGTCACTCTGCTTCGTTGTAGCTGACTGAGGTATCAACCGCAAACTCTGTAACAAATCCTCCAAATTCCACGCGATTTTATCTTCAGAGGCTTCCGACCTTCGCATGAGTTTGGGGGTCCACACTATTGTACTGTCAAGCTTCCACCTCCCTTGGTCGCCTGCCAACTTAGCTATCCACTCGTATAATTCGAACGGGAAGGTGCAGAAGAAAATTTCGTGTATTTCCATATACAAATATCTATCCAACCACTGCTCCTTGGACAGACACGAATTCCTGTCCTCTTGCGCCGCGAATTTGTGAATCTTCCTATCCAACCACTTCTCAATTTCCTTCTTGGTCGAACTCCAATGATGGGACATCACACATCTCCTTAAGCATATCCTGGTCCCGACAACGGAACCATTTGTTGGCTTAGGGGGTTCTCACCTAGGTTCATAGTTAAATGTGCCAAACAAAACCCTGCACTTCTGGCCCTTTCGGCAACAACCCACGTAGCTCACATTGCAATCTCACCCGAAGTAGTATGGGGGGATGTTGGAACCAATTTTTCGCATCTAGAGATCAGTGTGATGTCGTTTAATTCCATAGATCTTCCTTCATGCATATCTATAAGCCCCTAAGGCTTAGCACTGCAACTCATTTTAAACAACCTCTAGACCTTCGCGAAGGTCTATGATTGGCTTTTGCAAACCTTTAACAGTTTAGTTATCTACTTATGCGCATTAGAAACTAACCCTAGATCTGAACTCACGCATATCTACTTAAGTATTTAATAAAATAACATAATGTATCATAATCTTCGGGAAAGTACTTAATATGCAATGTATACAATTATTAAGACTTATTCCATGGAGTCGCGCATCATTAGAACAATACTTCATAAATACATTATTTATCCATAGCATATATCGCAAACATAAATAACAGAAGTAAACTGTTAAACTCAATAATTCTTCAACAGTCTTCTTTATTGATCTTCAATATGGTATCATAGACTCAAAACTACCCTGCGCACTTAGCTGCAGGGGTCCACGCGCTTAGTTACGAACTCTACCTCTGGCCTTTCTGAACTCAGCTGCGGAGCCTTTCCCTTCTATCTATTTACTCCTTTCTTGCCCTTTTTTCCTCTCTCAGACATAGACATGCCTTAAACTTTCTAAGACACACCTATTTATAGTCTTTTACATACAATCCCATGGTCCACGAATCATGGGTGAATCTCAAAACCAACTCAACTTTTACATAAACAAGGGGCTGAAACCCCTTTGATTCCTAACCATCTACATGCTCTGCATCCACAAATCGCAGAGACTTTACATATTTTCAACATTTACATCAAAACTTGGGTTTTTTACCCCATACTGACCCAGGGGACCCTATCCCAACAATTATACTTGCATTGCATGTTGCATATCCATTATTATGCCTTTATCATTGCATAGTTGCCCTTCTTTTTTCTTTCTTTTTGTCATCGTTTACATATACTTATGTGTTTCTTTGTTTTGAAATGACCATAATATTGGGTAATTTCAAATCAAATTCTTTTTTAAATAATATTTTAAGTATATTTGTAATGATACTAAATCTGTTTGTTCTTGTTTTGTAGGCAATTTTCCATGAGGCAAAAAAAAATTGGCTCAAAAAAGAGATGTGGCAAAAAAGTTTGGTCAAAAATTCAAATGAATGTGGTTAAGTGAATGATGAATGTAAGGTTGTAATAAGGTTAATGAATGTAATAAGGTGAATGAATAATGTAAGACGTAAATGTATATAATGTAGGGTGATGTATGATATAGGGTAATGTAGGATGATATATACATGGATAGGGGTATTGCATATTCAAGTTTAAACGAGTTTATCAATCTTAGAAAAAATTCAAAATCGAAGGCATTAAGAATAATTTAAACTTATAGTACTTTCATTTTGCTTGATAGCTCATTGTCAATGCTTTTATTCTGTTGATGATGACCTTAGCTCTTTTGTCAAAACTTGACCTTTTGCTAATGATGACGATACTTTGACCTCAAAATGAATTATGTTGAATTATTTTGTTGGATTGTAGATGCTTGTAGCTGCTTCTCATGTCCCTTTGATGTTGATTTTAAAATGAATAATTAGGTCCCTTCTGCAATACCATATGACATTGATTTTGTTCAAGGTCCTTTCTGATAAATATTGATTATGATGTCTCAGGTCCCTTATACAATATAGCTACTTGACATTAAACCAGTTGCATAGTTTGTTGGTTTATTATGAATCTTCCCCCTTGTTGATCTTGAGATTTGTCCTCAAGTCTTTGAATTTTGGAAGATGATTCTGTAAAATGAAATTGAAAAAGATAAAAGAGAATTCATATTCGCCAAACAAGTTGGTTTTCTGATATGAATTTGAGTTTGTATTGTGCCAGTATCCTAGATTTTCACAACCAAACTCCTTTATTATTTTTTAACTTTTTTTATTTTTTATTTTAGATGTAGGGAAGTCATATCACTATGACGTTCCAATACTTCCATATTGTTTTCTACTGAGACTCTCTTCATAAATTCTTCTTTATTGATAGGCTTATTATAAACTTTGAGTCTATGATCATTAACTAGAAACGAAATGGAGGCTTCATCAATTGTCTTGATCTTAACTGCTCCATTGTCAAAGATTTCTTCTATCTCATATGGCCCAAGCAAATGAGTAGTAAACTTAGCTTTGAAATCTTTGTACTTGGAGTCGAAAAGAAGTGCCTAGTCTCCCTTATGAAAAAATTTGTTTTTGATAAATTTGTCATGCAATTTGATTCTTTGTTGTTGTACTAGTGATGTATGCTCAACTACTTGCTTTCTGATATTGTCTAGTTCATTCAACTGCATAATTCTCTATTGTTGGGCTTCTGACAGGTCCAATCCCAATTCTGCTACAAGTTTAAATGTATGAATTTGAAATTTGATTGGTAACAGAACTTATTTACCATATACTAGTTGATATGGGTTGAATCCAGTAGTATTTCTCCATATAATTTTATATGCCCATAATGCATCTTTTAATTTGTCTAACCAATCTTTTTTTTTCATTTACACTGTCTTTGTCATGATTTTTTCCAGAACCTTATTAGTAGATTCCACTTGTCCATTTTCTTGAGGATGATATGGAGTAGACTTTCTATGCTTGATTTTTTATTTTTCCATAAGATCTCGAACAAGTTTAGATGTGAACTGTGATCCCTGGTCTGTAACAATCTGTCTTGAACTCCAAATCTTACAAAGATTTCTTCAAAAAGGAATGAAACAATTGTTTCTTCTGTTGCTCATGCCACTACTTTTGCTTCTACCCATTTTGTAACATAGTCTTTATACACTAAGATTTACTTCTTTCCATTTGAAGGTAGGTTTATAGGTCCCACAAAGTCAAGAGCCCATTGTTCAAATGGTTCTATAAGTACTTGTGGTTTCAATGGAATCTCATCTGATACTATAGGTCTTCCAGTCCTTTGAAAACTATCACATATTTTGACATAGGCCTTTGAGTCTTTGAAAATTGTTGGCCAGTAGTAGCCAAGCTTGAGCACCTTGTATGTTGTTTGTTTATCTGCAAAATGGCCACCACATGGTTCATCATGACATGCTTTTAGAATATCAATAATTCCATTTTCTCCTACACATTTTCTTATCAAAAGATAAGGACCAGTGTAGAAGAGGTCACCATTGACCCAACTATATCTAGCACTCTCTCTAATTATTTTTCTTTTCTGCTTGCTAGTGAAATGAGATGGTAATATTCCAAATGATAAATAATTAGTTACATTTGAAAACCATGGGATTTTAGCTATTATAGAAAATAGATGTTCATCGGGAAATTTGTATGAAATAGTAATAAGATCACCATGAGAATGAAGTGTTGACAAGAAATCTGCCACTTGATTATCTTTTCCTAGTTGATCTAGAGCAATGAGATTGAATTCTTGCATTAGTAACAGCCATCTAGTAACTTTACCATTGGTAATTCTTTTGTTCATTAAATATTTAATGGTTGAATGGTTCTGTGAATAAACACTTGATAACCTATTATATAATTCCTAAATTTATTGACTACATGCACAACAACTAGCATTTTTTTTTTGTTATTGTATAGTTTAATTATGTCGGAGTTAGATTTTTGCTAATGAAATAATTGGCATAGTTAAACTGATTTTATTTTTTCCTAGAGATTCTCCTATAGTTGTATCTGATGCATCAATAGATACGTGAAATGGCAATGACCAATTTGGTCCTATGAGAATGGGTGCTATAGACAATTTTTCTTTCAGTTTTTCAAATTCATTTTGATAATCTGTAATCCATTGAAAATCAATGTCTTTTGCAAGTAAAAGCTATTTTGTTGAAGTTTTCAATGAATCTTCTGTAATAGCCTACATATCCCAAGAAACTTCTTACTTCTTTCTATGTTTTTGGTGGCATTAAGTTTACAATGACTTCTATCTTTGTTGGATCCATTTTTATTCCAGATGATGAAATATGGTGTCCCAACACTATCCCTTCAGTTAGCATCATAAAACATTTTTCATTGATAAGAGATAGATTTGTGTCAATGCATATTTGTAAAACCTTTTCCAAATTGTTTAAACAATAGTCAAATGTGTTCCCATAAACAATAAAATCATCCATGTATATTTCTACACATTCATGTATAAGATCAACAAAAATGGCTAGGACTACTCTTTGGAAAGTAGCAAGTGCATTACATAGTCCAAAAAGGTAACACGTTGTAATAATATGTACCCCATGGACAAGTAAATGTCGTTTTACAATGATCCTCTAATTCTATATTGATTTGATTATAACCACTAAATCCATCAAGAAAGGAAAATAACTTTTCCCTACCAATGAGTCTAGTACTTGATCAATGAATGGTAGTGGGAAATGATCCTTAAGTGTTGCCTTATTCAGTTCCCTATAGTCTACACAAATTCTCCATTTTCCATTTTTCTTAGGAACCAAAACTAAGGAAGAAACCCATTGACTATTAGAGATGGGGTAGATAAATCTTACCTGTAATAGTTTCTGCAAT
This sequence comes from Pinus taeda, assembly GCA_000404065.3. NCBI lineage: Eukaryota > Viridiplantae > Streptophyta > Pinopsida > Pinales > Pinaceae > Pinus > Pinus taeda. The sequence continues at coordinate 17,633 of APFE031404120.1, read as the reverse complement.
TCCTCTTTCACTATCTCCTTCATCATTGGGTTCATTCTTCTTTGTGGTTTTCTTACTGATTTGATAGTTTCATCTATGTAAATGTGATGGATACATGTTTTTGGATGGATTCCTTGCATATCTGTATAATCTCAAGAAAAATCTTTTGAATATTTCTTTAATAGTACAATTACTTGTTCTTCCTATGATGATTGTAGATTGATACCAATGTTAAGATTTCTTCCGGGACTGATTTGAATCAGTTTACTTTGAGAATTTGTTATTGTGTTAACAAGAAAAATTACTTCAAATAATGTTTGTAGTGAATTAATAGCGCAAGTTTCCTGAAAAATATTGATTTAGAAATTGATTTGCAGCTTCATATTGATTTGTTCTTAGCTACTCTAAAATGTCAGGTTCTGAAATGAAAATATCCATTGAGTCCTGATTATCCTCTTCTCTAAGATCGAAAGCTTGATTAATACTTAGAATTGGTTGAATTTATTCTTTTTGTTCATCAAGCCAAGATAATAGAGAAGGATATTGAGCAGGAGAATAGAGTGTAATCTCCTTTATTTCATTTCCATGTGATATGATCATACTTCCTGATATACATCCAATAAAGGCATCAGTTGTGGCTAACCATGGTCTACCAAGAATTAAAGGATGGCATCCTAAATTTGATTTTAGTTGTAGGACTAGGAATTCTACAAGATATTCCCAAGAATCCAAAGAAACAATGATGTCTTCGAGTACTCCTTCTGGCACTACTTTGGATCTGTTAGCTAGTTCCAAAATTGTAGTGGTTGATCAGAAATTTGGCAAGTTCAAATGTTTCATGGTTTCTATTGCCATAACATTGATAGCAACTCCTAAGTAAATTAGAGTTTTATAAACTAAAAAATTGTTGATTGAAATGGTTACCATAGGTATTTCAGGATCAACATATTTTTCAATTGTGGTTTTTGTTGACATAAGACTAGTCAATTTTTGAATGACGTGAATTGTAGGTGGATCCTGTTTTCTTTTTGTAGTTTTCTTTGTGCACGATTCCTTAATTGCCTTTGTATAAATAGGAATATATTTGATAGCTTCAAACAAAGGAATTTTGACATAATAATTCTTTAATTCATCTAAGATATCAAATTCAAGAAGAGAAATTGAATTTTTCTGCTCTACTAACCTTTATGGGAAAGGTGGTGTTTGAGTCATAATAGTTTCCTTTTCTGAATTTGATTCTTTGGATTAGATTTTTCAGATTGTTCTCCTTCTTCAATTTGTTATTCTACAATCATAGGAGAGTCTTTTTGTAATATTTTTCCAGACCTACAGTGGATGTTTTGAATAAGAAGAATTGAATATGATGTTCCTTCCTCAATATTGTAGATTAGATGCTCCACTTTGTTGCTTGGATTTGCTACTGATTGGGCTGGTAGTTGAGTTGGTCTGAGCGGTGTTTGGTTAGAAGGAAGTTGAAGCTACTGAGGTTGAGTTAGTGCAGGCATTGATTGTTGTGTGAATGAATTTGATTGAGGGGATTGATGGAATTGTTAATATGAAAATGGTTGTTGAGGATATGGTTTTTGATATCACTGTTGAGGATAAGATTTATATTGTTGTTGATATGGTTGTTAAAGATAAAATTTTTGGGGAGGTTGGGCTCCATAAGCATATCCTCGACAACTTTGTGAAAGTTGTTTTTGGTTTTGCTGAGGAGGCCAAGCCTGCCATGGCATAGGAGCATTCCATGAAGTTTGGGCAGGATATTGAGTAAATTGTTGAGGTAAATTTTGAGGCATACTTGTAAATTGTGGTTTCCAATGTCTTCTTGGTTCCAAATAATAGAGAGAGTCAATTCCTTGATTTTCTTCTTTCGAATTTTCTTGTAATTCCTTTAGCTTTGGACAATTATCAGTTAGATGATTTTCAGTAAAAAGTCCACAAACTTGAATACCATCTAAAGGAAATTCCCTTAGTGGATGTTTCTTCCTACATTTAGGACAAAAAATTGATAGTGTTAGATCTTGTTCATCCTGTTTCTTCTTATCCTTAAATAAATCAAATTGTGTTCCCAATGTGCTCAAAATATTAGTTTTAAAATTCTCAAACAAATTCCCTAATTCAGCTCTTGTTATGCTTCCTGTTGCTGACTTAGTAACTTTTGAATTTACATCTCTTTTCCACTTTTTGCTCTACCTCTAGAATACATTTTACACAATTCTGTAATTTCATCAAATGGAAAATATGAGATGTCTCCTTTTCCCATCACATTAAGAATATCAAGATACTCATATCGTATTCCTTTGAGAAAAATTGTTCTAATGGTATCAGGGTTTAGAAAATGTTGTTTGGATTTTTGTAATTTGTAAAGAAATCATTCTAAGTATTCTTCCAAAATCTTGTATTCTTGTTGATACATCCTAAAAATATCTTCTTTTGAATCTCTAGGCCTACAATAGGCTTGATACTTCTTAAGAAAAAATTTCCTCATGTCTTCCCAAGAAATTATAGTGTGTTCTCTTAACCCTATAAACCATTTTAATGCAGTTGCTTTAAGAGTAGCAGGAAAAAGACGAAGCTTATGTGTATCATCAGTATAACCATAAGTACGACATAAGATATCAAATTCAAACATGAATGAATCAGGATCTTCATAAGACATTCCATAGAAATTGGTAAAACCGAAGGTGGAATATTCTTCATTTTTACCTCCTCTCCAAGAATTGCTCTAGTATCTAAAATTGGGAATCCAAAAGTAGATTCTTCATTATTTTCTATTATGCATCTTGTCTTCTCTTATGATGATATTCTCTTTTGGAATCTTCCTCTCTTTTCCTTTATGCTTCTTTTCTTGTCTCTTCCTCCCTCTTTCTTTGCCATTCTTTTTGTTGCTTTTCATATTGTACCCTTTGTTTTGGAGTGAGTATTGGGATGTTAGATCCTTGCCCTTCTTCTACCATATCTTTTTCAACAATTTCAAATGTTTCAGTAACAAATTGAGATTGTGTATTTTCAACGTGTTTTATTTGTTCGGAAATAGTATCAAAGATAGGTTGATCTATTTGTTGAAGGATAGGATGATCAATTGGTTTTCTTATTTCTCTTTGTTTTCCTATGGAAGATGTTCCTATTTGTTTTTGTTTTCTCTTTACTTCATAATTTAACAAAGTTTGTCTTTCAATAAGTGTTAACCTTTGTCATGAACGTTGTTTTTCCTCTAACTCTTTCAATGTTGGTTTTCCAACAACTCGTGCAGTTCATTCGAATCTAGGTAGTCCTACTTCTACCAATGGTTTAGTAGTTGGGGGGTCTTGTTTTATGTATCTACCCTTTTTGTCACTTTTTCTAGTCATATAGAATCATAATGGGAAAATCCTAACTACAAATTTTTGTTTTTGTTTTGTTTAAAGCTTCCCATTTTGATTAAATCTGAATGTGCTTCCCCGGCAATAGCGCAAAAAATGTCAAGTCAATTTACTAAGTAAATTGACGCATGTGTTTTACTTATCAATCCGGGTTTTTAGACTTGGAAGCATGTCCAAAGTATATGGATTTCAGGTAAACTCAATTTCGGAAGGCAAGGCTCAAAGGTTAAGGGAAATGCATATTACAAATAAGTTCTAAGTTTAAAGAAAAAGAAAAAAAATTGATTCAAGATGTAGTATGTGAAGGAAAAGGCTCTTAACTTAGAAGGTCTTGGTTTTCCTTCCCCACAGTATTGTCCTTAAGAAGAGAAACTAAAGAGAATTTGTTTGTGATGTGTAGAAAGCAAGAGAAGATGTTCCTTACTTAGGAGGTCCTGGTTGTCCTTCCTCACAGTTCTACTCCAACAACATTACCATTGCATCAAATCATAAACTGGAATTCAAGAAATGCAAAAGGGTGATTTTTAGTTGTGATTCATAATTTGATAGAAAGAGAATTTAACTTAAATCCTTGGTTGTCCTTTCGTACGCAAATTATATTTTAAACCAAAATCATCCAAAAATCATAGCACATCTAAGTAACTGAATCATAAAACTAAAACAAGAAATATTGAATCAAAATTATGCTAATTTTTATAAAATTTAACCAAAGTGTACTTAACCTGGTATGGGGGCCCTTTAACCTTGCCTTGTACACCTGAAGGACTCTTCAGCTACATCTAACTTAATAAAGCATCCACAACATGAACAGAAAATAGAATAGTAGAAATGATTCTTCAAATTATCTCAAAAGTCTCCAATAATAATACCAAAATTACACTTTTTTTAATGTTCCATAAGCAATCATAGACAAACATTGCTATAATGGATATAACATCCTTATCAATCATAATCCATCCATATAGGTTGAAATCATCAAGTTTGGTTCCCAAAATCAAGAAAAATCCCACAAAATAATAAATCTGCACATTTTTACTAGGAATTCCTTAATGACAAGTCAAGTTTGACCAGCGTTGATCGGGCCTATTTTTGCTCAATTTGACTAAACCAATAGGTGTTTCTTCATCCATGGTTCCCAAGCTTTCCAAATATTCACTCAGATCTCACCAAGGTGTCTTGTACACATGACTTCCATGAAGCTATTACGGGAATTTTTAATGTAATCCAAATTTCCTCTCAAAACCAAATTTTTACAAAAATTTCCAAAAATTGAAAAACTTAATTTAGTTACCTAAATATGAAAAATATGACTAAAATGAGGCATATATAGGTGAAATAGAATGGAATATGGTGATAAATAAATGGATTTAGGATAGGCAAAGATGACCAAAATTGAGGGCCAACAATGGTCCCTTTGAGATACTGGAAAAGGTGGGTGATAATTCCTATTGACTCAGTTTACCAACATATATGTGCATCTACTCAGCTGTAAATGTAGAGAATTTGAAACTCCATGATCAGACGCTCATTATTTAGCTCAAAAATCAAAATTCTCAGAATGGCTCGAAACCTGAGCAACCACGCTCGTCTCGAAAAAACGATCCTAACGCAATGCATTTCACTCAAAACCGAGTTCGTATGAGGAAGTTATTGAGTTCTATTCGCTTTTCCTAACATGAGAAATTTTTTAAAAAATGCACAGTCAACAATCCTTACTGCTGACGTGGTAGGTGACTATGCAAGTTCAATGGCGGTCAACAACTCAATCACAGCTCACCAAGTGTCCGATTTTTATTGGTTGTTAGAGGTGGTGATGTGGCATATTATGATTGGTTAGAACATGACCAATGAGGAGGGGACAAGTGACAAGCTTGGAGGCCGCCACGTGTCCCTCCCCAAAGGTCGAGTTGGCGCGCAACAAAATTTTTATGGAGGCGTCGGGGTTCGACCCCACGACCTCCTCTCCACAGACCAAGCGACATACCGTTGCACCCACAACATGTTTCTTAACCATAATGTGATTCACATATATTTAAAGTTTAATATGTATGGAGTTGGTGGTTAGGAGGGCTAGCCCTCCCCATGTGAACACATCAACCCACAACAAACGGTTAATATAAAAAGACAGCCCATACCATCTGACAGTTACGAAACCACGAACCCACCATGTGAACGCATTAATTCCGAAGGTTAAGTTTAATGTGGTGGTCAGTTGAAATTGACAGGCAGTTAATATTTAATGTAAGGCATGTGAAACCTCTGCCCAAAGCTGCCAGAGTTAGCGCTAACGATCAGCCATTAATCTTTGCGATTAGCGCTAATCATAGTTTAGTATTTAATTAAACTTGAGTTAGTTTTGGCGGTGTTTTGGCGGAACGCCACCAAATTCGACCTTTTCTCCAAGTTTAGTGAACTTAATTGGAGTTCCTCCATATTTAGAGAAGCTTTTCTAGGGAAGGATAGATTGAGTCATAACTAGAGCATTTTTTGACCAAATTGAGGTCAGGAAAAGGTGTTCCTAGCTAATTTTGACATTCTGAACACATTGGAATAGGTTTCAGGAGTAGTAGAGCTTTGTAAACAACATTTTTTCCATATTGAGCTAACACAGAGGCCCAAGCCATGGAAGTTGGACCAAGTAGATGTAGCTTAGGAGGGATGAACTCCTTCATCAAAACATTGTCTTAAATGTTTAAATTGATGGTTTTACGTATTTTGTGTTATCACTCAGGTTGTTCCCTTTGACTCCTAAGGGAATACGGCCGAGGTAACCACAAACCAAAATTTGGACTGCAGGTCCTAGCCTACCTGCAATCAGAGAGGGCCCTCTCCTTAGGATTTAGCTTTGTTTGAAGGATTTTAGGGTAGTTATGGAGTTATTTGTGTTTTGTTTAATGTTTTGGTAGGATGGTTGATTTATTCAAGCAGAGTTGGCATACAGAGTACAAGAGATTCAAACCATTGGGCATGGAGTCATGAAGTAGGGCCGCTGGTGTGTTTTCTTGGTCACAAGGGGACTATGAAGCAGGATAACTATACATGAAACAACATTTAGGCTAAATAGGAATGGAATGAGGGCTAAGGAATGAGAGGCAATTAAGAATCTCTCTTTCAACTTAACAGAGGGAAGGTGAATGAGCTCTATCTAGGAGCAGTCAAGAATTCCTAGATAATTGTCATACATGTGTGAATTAGGGGAAATATGAGCCAAAAGGAATTCACATTTATAGCTAATTCAGAGGAAAACATATAGAAACAACAGAAATTGAGCATAGAGTGCAATTAAACAAATTCTAGGCTATTCATTCTTCTTGTTATTTAGACAATGATACGATAACGGTTAAACATATATATAATGAAATAGAATGAAGAAACACTTGTTGTTCCATGTATCAGCACAAGAATTCCACAGTCACTCTTCAACCATTTGAACACAACAGACAGTCATTCCTCCAATCTTTTCAGCAGTCTTTGATTAAGAGAAATTCTCAGATAACAGTGCGAGTCTCTCATGAAGTGAATTAATCAACCAACCAACCCCAAATACATTCTATGAAGGGATATATATACAAAAAGGAGATACAAAATATCTAGGGGATGAGTTATTAAATCATAAATTCTTTCACCAAATCCTAAGGAGAAGTTGGTGAAGAAGTAAATGCCGAAGTAAATACAGAAGAAATAGTTGTTCTTTTTTGTCAGAAAATGTTGATTTTTTCATTCATTTGAGTCGGTTGAGGCTGTGTCTTCAAAATCCATGCTTTTATGGCTTGTTGTTCTAGCTCTTTGATTTGTCATTGATTTGACGCGCTCCGCCTGTTCTTTCTTGCGCTTTATCTGGTGCTTACTATTGACCTGTAGCTGACATGGAATTTGAAAATTGAAAAAGGAGCCAAAGACTGATGTCACCTGGGTAAAATGGCCAGCATTGCTTGCCACCAATCTTCAGGAGGAAGTTGATGCCTTTGTATCTTGATGTGTCTCATCCGCCTCTTTATATTTGTAATAGTTGGGTGGCATCTCAAACAGGTGGTTCACTTCATGCTCCATATAAAATAAGTTTTCCAGCTTATCATAGAGAGTCTGTCCTGTAGGAGGTCCTGCTTGTGCTGAATAACTTGATGAAGCAGTAAGCTGATTTGTGACATAATTATTGAGCCTAGTTGCATATTGGTCACGTGTCAATAACCTTCCAGAGCTGGTTAATAAGCTGGGCAATCCTCTAGTCTGCAGTGCTGCAAGATTTATTTCAAAATTATCTACATCCTTTTGGATTTCCCGACATCTTGCTTCTAGAGTCTGAATAAGACTTCTTAAATTCAGCACTTTCTTGGTTGTCAGTATGGCATCTGTTCTGTTCATAAACTGTAATTCTGCCAATTCTTCCCTGGTCTGAGATTTAAGAAGTTGATCATTTTGTTGGCCTGCTCAGGCATGTTTCCCAATGATTTTTTGGCTCTCTGAGTTTCAAACTGGGCTTTGCCAATTAGCTCCAGCTGTTCATACATGGCTTGAATTGACCTCCATTGGCCAGTGATTGACTGATTTATCTTGGCCCACAAAATCTTTTTTATTTCCATCAAGGTGTTGTCTAAAGCTAACTCTTTCTCCAAGGCTTTAATTTTGTCATTCAAGGCCTTAGTTTCCCTGGTTTTTTCAGCTACTGTCATTTTAGACTTGTCATACTTTTCTTCAAGATTGGCCAATTTCTCTTTGGCCTCTTTTATCTCTGTAGTCTGAAGCTCAATTTCCTTGACAACTTTCATCATTTCTTCCATGCTCATGCTTGATTCAGATGTTTTTGTAGTTGTTGTTGCTGTTGTTGCTGGGATTGCTACTGACTGTGTAGGAGGAACAGGGACATTAGCTAGAATTGCTGGAGGTGGGTGGGAGGTTGCCTCTGCCTGCTTGCTCTGGCCTGCTTTTTCTAATTCTTCCTCCATCTGGATTACTCTTTGATTCATTTTCATCAGCAAATCTAATGTATCTTCAGTTTCTTTCTCTTGTATTAACTATGCAGTTTGAGGGTGTTCAGTAGGAGGCAACCTCAATCGCTTTCTCAATGCAGCAATATCATCATCCTTTTTCTTCATAAGGGCCCTCACACCCTTAGGATCCTTAGGATCATGTCCTAGGTCAATAATAATGTCCTCCAATATTTTAATTTTGTTGTCTTTAGCTGTGGAGGACATTCTTTCCAAATCTAACTGAATGTTAGTGTTCTTTAATGACTCTTTCAACTCATGAGCCAGTGTGGCCTTGTCTGCTAAAGTAGCATAGACCATCTCATCAGTCTGCTTATGTAGCTCAATTTGGTCCATGGGGTGGATGTCTTTGGCCATGACCTGCAAATTTGTCCTGACATAGTCCGCAGCTGTCTGTGGCTGCTGAACTTTGGGTTTGAAGTGGCTAAAAATCATTTTCTCTTCCTTGATATCATATGTTGCCATCAGTCTTTCCTACTTGGCAGGTGTTGCTTTCAGGAAATGGTCATATAGTTGTATTCTTAGTAGCTCATTTTGAGCTTTGATCTCTTTGAAGCTGGCTTTGCCACTAGCTGGTCTTTTGCTTTGTTGTGTGGAGGAAGACACCTCCATGGCATGCTGTCTGTCTAGCTCTTGTTGGAAAGAGCTAGTCGGTGTTGGTCTACTTCCCTCTCTGTCTCTCCTTGGGATTTCAAGGATCTCTTCACTGATTTCCTCCTCAAATGGAGAATCAACTCTTTTCCTCTTAGTTTCAAGCTGCTGTGTTGATCCACTGGCAGGTGTGGAACCTCTCTGTCATGTTTTCTGCCTCTTTCCTCATGGGCAGGAGTCTGTAAAACTGGCATTTGGAGTACCTCTGTTTGCTGTGGAGGAGCCTGTTCTTGGGACTGCACTTTTGAAGTAGCAAGCAGCTCTGTAGTCACCTGTTTTGTATCCATTGGCTCTTTGCCTTTTTTTGTACCTATTGTTGATGAAGATGGTGCTTGGCCGTGTTGTGCAGTTGCAGCAGTTGATGTGCACTCTCCAATTTGTTGTGGCCACTTGAATGTTACCTGCTCACAAGAATCTAAGTCAAGAGTTTTTTCAAGGTCTTTAACATTTTGTTCCATAATTTCCTCCTGAGTGAATTCTTCAACTAAAGTGCCTTGTGCCCACGCGTCTTGATTAGCATAATTTTCAATGTGTGGGATTTTGCAGTGTATATAGGGTGTCAATCTATATCTGACTCTTCTGGCACTAATAAAGCCAAGTGGGTCATAAGGGACCCACCAAAAACTTCTCTTCAACATAAGTTGATCCTTCAGTATTAGGTCAGCATCTTGCCAACCTTCCTTCCTGTTCATGATAAAGGGGCCTAGGCGGTCTCTAAATTTCAGGTGAGCCTTCTTCTTGGTGCTGTGAAAATGAGTCAGATCTGAATTGATAATCTGCCTGTAGTATTCCAAGGAAAATAGCCTCATTGGTACATATCTTGGGAGCCTATAAGGACAAAGCTCACAGCCATAAATTCTGATGATAGTGTGATCTTGGTATAGATACCAATCACCTAATTTGTAGCTCTTAGATAGCTGCAATATCTTCTGCATTTCATAAGATATTCTAGGAGGAGGAGCTTTCATCAAGAGGCAGGAGACCGGATAAACAAACTGGTCAATAAACTCACAGTAAGAGTATGGAGAATGCTAGACTTGATGGAATACTGATGACCAGAGGACAACAGATCTTCTTTCTCCTTTTGAATCCAATTTCTTGATGGGAAACTGGAAGCTTTCAGACTGATAATATAAGAACAAATGGTAGATGTATGAGGAATATTTGAAGATTCCCTCCCTATTTAGCTTTATGAGCTGGTCATGAATTTTGTTTGCTATGAACTTGGCATAGTTATACTTGATAGGAGGTTGCCCTTGGCTGAATGAAGACAACAGAACCAGCACTGTCTCATCCACATGTTCACTTGTTCTGAAACCTAACACATAGGATATCATATCTACTAGTAGCTTGCCAACCTCATTGAAATGGTCATATAGGAATGGAGGTGGCTCCTTAGGTTGGCAGTCTGCCTTCATAAACGTCTTAGCAATTCTTTCAATCTTGGGAGCAAGGAAAGAGGAGGCATCGTCCAGTAAGTGCTTCATGGAGAAAGGATATAGTAGCTGTGTTTGCTTGAAATTTAACATCTGGTTGATGGAGAAAGGATATAGTAGTTGCATTTGCTTGAAATTTAACATCTGGTTGATGGAGTCAGGAGTGATATAAAAAAGTATGCTCCCAGATGGAGACTTGACAGCTCTCTGATTTGGTTTGTAATTTGCAGCACACAGGTGAATAATCTCTGGAAAAACATTGACAAAGGGGAGGAAATAATGTGGTAAATTGGACTCCCATATTCCATACATGTCAGAGTTGCTAAGAAAATTGTTTCTTAGCTGACAATAGGTATGCAAATGATTCTTGTTCCCAACTAGGTCTTGAATAAGATAATCATTGTCAGCTAGGGCCATTGCCTCAAGCTCTTTGTTTGGTGAATTGATGGGAGGGATGTCTAGAGCTGATGGAGTGGCCATTTTTAACTTTTCAGTGCTTGCACTTGGAGTGAAGATTAGTGAGAAAGCAGACTAAGGACAATCACTTTTGAGTATTTGCAAAGAAGCTGGAAAATGAGTTTGAACTGAGGCAGTAGTCCTCAATGTCTGTAGCTTATCATAAAAGAGGCCAATTCACAGAATTCAAGTAAGCTTTTCCTCTCTTTGATAATTTCACTGGGTTGATAGACTGTGTGAGTAAACTACTGAGGAAACAGGGATGATTTCTGAGCTGAATGTGGGATTTTTACAGAGGATTATGGTAACAGGGGGCAATGTACAGCCATATGAAGCTTCCACCAGCGAAATGAACCTTTAAACCATACTTTGACAGTGAGATTTGTAAGTGGGCGCGGGTTCACAGAGCATTCTTCAGACAGAGCGTTGATTGGAGAATTTCGGGCAGCATTCAGGTGCTTTAATGTCTTCAGTTCGGTAATTTGCAGAGTTTTATGCAAATGAAATAGAGAAAACGGTGAAACAGGGGCAAATAGGTGAACTTGGGCAAATACCTGGTTTCAACGGCGCCAAGGGTGGACGAGCTGGTACAATGGCAAGCTATGGAGTCGAATTGCAGGTTGCGGCAGCTTGGCTGGTCGAGTCCTAGTTTTGGGAGCGAAAACGGACATGAGAGTGAATGAGAGTTTTACAAATGGACTGATAGAAATGAAATAAAAACAGTCTTTTTGCGCGCTTTTTATGCAAAAATGACATCTAGCGCCTTTGTCGCTTTCACGGGGTGACGTCAGCATGACGTCATCGACAGGTCCCAGGTACGAATGGGTGTCGTGGCATCTGACGGGATGGTGACGCGGAAACGACGCGGTGGCAGGGCGCAGGCAGAAAAGGGGATGAGGTGGCGGTGACGTGGCAGAGCATTGGCGGAGCGAAGATGACATCAGGGGAAGACGTGGCGCCGACGTCACACAGGGGAGGCAGTTTCTAGTTTGTATCACACCGCTTTTGCGTAGAAGCAGTTTCGGAGGAGGGGGCTCTGCCACAGCCGTGAGGGCGACGCGTGGCGGGAGTACGACGGGAAAACCACCCATCTCCCGGATGCTAACCCTCGACACATTGGGGCAGGAAAAGACCCGCCCACCATAGATCTGGGGCGCTGGCCATCGGACGGCTGACGGGACAGGTAAGGCGGCAGAGGGTTAGGGATGGGGCCTGCGTGCTATGTAATATTTGTTTAATCACGCGGCGGGGGGTAAACATTAGAAATGTGGGTTTATGGGGTTAGGATTAAAGGGAAATGGTTGTTAGTTTAACCAGGGGTCAAACTAACTCCAGATTAGAACACAGAAGGGTTAACAGTAGCCCCAGATGGACTATTATTTCCCTGACTTAAGAAATATGGCTATAGTGCCAAGGGGTAGGGATATTATTATTTTTGGGATTTTATATGGTTTCTCGTAGAATAGGGGGAAGGGAAATGATTTAGGGAGCTAGGTAATAGGGTTAGATGTTAATATGGAATGAAAAGGAAATGGGTATATGCTAAGTTTATAGAATGGAAACTTAAGCATAAGGAAATGAATGGATTGTGTAAAGATTAATTTTACACAAGAAATGTGGCTTCCTTTCACTAAGTCAACTCAGATGTCAACTTGTTTTCTTAACCAGAATGGAGTGAAAATGGACTTTTTTGGGCAGATCCCAAGGTCCTTGAGGGGATGTTAGTGAATGATTTCTGAGGGGATGAAGGGGGAGTTATACATGCTTCCAAACCTTGCCATCAAACAGTGCCTTGGTATTCCTGCTTCAAATGAGATGAGCTTTCTTTGTTTAGGTCAAAACTGAATATGATCTTGCTTCTGCAACCCCGGACTACCTACCCAGCCTAATGCACCTAGCATTTTTTGTTACTTCAGGAAGGGTGCACTTAGACTTGCAAACCCTGATTGCTTTTTCTTTTTCAACTGCCCTCCTATCTAAAAACTACCCTTATTGCTTCTAAGGGCCCAGATTAGACAGTTGGGCACCTTCATTCTCTACCTAGCTAGTCATCTACCAAGTTTAAACAGTTTGGACATATTTTCTTTCTCTATTTTCTAAAACAAGCAATTTAAACCTAGGGAGGCCAAGATTAAGTTGTTTGGCCCTCCCTTAACTGTGAAATTCTTCAAAAATGGAGCTTTTGAAGCATGAGAAGGATGAACATTTTTGGCACTTCCACTGTCAGTCATGAAAAATGAAACCTATTGGTATAGGAAGCTAATAGTGGCTCCACTTGGGGGTGACCTTTCCTTGTGAAAGGCCAAGAACAGCAGGTCAGACTACCTTAATCTTTAGTTGTTGCTATACTCTGAAATTTTCCTTCTTCTCAATGCCTTTGATTGAATTCTTATAAGCTGATATGCTGTATCTTTTTGAGCTGAATTGCAAAGAAATTACAGCTCTGCTTGCCTTTTGGGTGCTTGTGGACATATTGAAATCTGCTTGGGCACTTCTTTGGAATTATTTCAAACAACAGAGATCTGAAATGGAGCTTTCTTTGATCTTTCCTTCAAAATTTGATGTGTTATTCCCTCTTATCGGCCTGCTATAAAAGCGAAAACAAAGTGCTGGAAATATAAAATATTAATGTACAAATAATATGCAGAGCTGCGTTGTATCTAGACGGGGTCATGATAATGCTTCAACATGTGGCCATTAACAGGGCCTTCCTCAGCTGTGCTGCCATCCAAACTCTTCAGAAAATATGTGTTGTTTCCCTGAACAACAAAAATTATAAAGGGGGCTCTCCAAAGGAAATCGAACTTGCCATGCTTTCCTTTGTCCTCCCTTCTTGAATCCTATCTTAAGACATCGCTTCCCATGAAGAAATCTTCAGCCTTTGTTCTTTTGTCAAACATTTTTTTGAGCTTCTCTTGTAAAACTTGAGCTCTGTCATACACTTGCTCTCTTGTTTGCTGCAAATGGATGGTTTGGTTTATCCTCCTTTGGATATCATTGGGCTCAGCCTGAATCTCTTGCAGCGGCTTGATAACAGGGATTCCCAAAGAAGAAGGGAAATTGGCCTCCATGCCATAGACTAACTAATATGGGCTCATCCCAATGGATCTCTTGGTTGTCAATCTATCAGCCTATAGTGCATTTGTGAGCTTTTTGTGCCAATTCTTTTTATTTTCCTCTAAGACTTTCTTGATGATATTGATTAGGCTTTTGTCGGATGACTCAGCTAGGCCATTACCTTGAGGGTAATATGCTGTGGAGTGACCTAAGGTGATGTGAAATTTATGGAAAAAATTGATCATCCTTTTGGATTTGAAGGCGGCAGCATTGTCTGTGATGATTTTTTCAGGGCAGCCAAATCTGGACAGAATATTGTTTTCAAGGAATTGGATAATGGTGGAGTCATTGGCTTGCCTACATGGGATGGCTTCAATCCACTTAGTGAAATAGTCTGTGGCTGTTAGAATCCACTTATGCTGGCCTGAGGATGATGGGTGGATTTCTCCAATGAAGTCAAGACCCCATTGTTGAAAAGGTTTCTCGCCTGAAATGGGCTTAAGGGGCAAGGGCAGAAGCTTTCTTTTTCCTTCAAAGATTTGGCATTTGTGGCATGAAACCGAAAACTTTTTGACATCTGCAAACAATGAGGGCCAATAGAAACCAGCCCTTAATATCTTATCAGCAGTGGATTTCCAATATAGATGCCCTCCACAGTCCCCTGCATGGAATTCTTTCATAACACTGTCAGTTTCATTTACATTTAAACAGTTCAGCAAAATTCCTTCATGATTTTTCCAAAACAGGGCACCATCTAAGACACAAAACTTTGATGCTTTCATTTTTAAAAATCTCTTTTTGGTTCTGGACAACCCTGGGGGAGCACACAGGTTTAACAATATAAAACAAATTTCAGCATACCATGGGGATTGCAAAAAAGCTTCACTGATCTGTGGAGTCACCAGCTCCTTTTCATTGTCCAGTTCATTTATATCTAAGGCTTCAAAATTGGTTTCGGACATCAGTTTAGCTAAACCTTGTCCCTTTATAAGCTTGGTGGGTTTTATCTCAATGTCATACTCCAGGATATTGGCAATCCATTTTCCTCTTTTGCCTTCTAGTCCCTCTTGAGTTAATATGTCTTTTACAACAACACTTGGCACATAAGAAATCACATGGGAGTATAAAATGTAAATTCTGAAGTCTTTGATGGCCTTAACAAGGGCATAGGCCTACTTTTCCATGATTTGGTACCTCAAGGGGGCATCCCTAAGGGCTCGGCTGAAAAAAGCAATGGGCTTTTCATTTCCTTGGTCATCCTTTTGTAAAAGGACAGCAGCTATGGAATGTTCAGATGCAAATGAAAAAATGATGAAATCCTTATCAAATTGTGGACTTGTGAGGACTGGTGCTTGTGTTAATGCAGTTTTTATGCCCTCAAAGGCTTTCTTGGCTTCTAAAGTCCATTTTACCTTGTAATCTTTCTTGAGCATATTGCTTAGCAACCTTATCAGCTCAGCCAAGTTTGGGATAAATCTCCTTAGGAAATTGATCTTTCCCAAGAAAGCTTGCAATTCTTTGATGTTTCTTGGATAAGGGATTTGTAGAATGGCTTGAATCCTTTTGGGATCAATTCTAATCCCATCTTTAGAAATGATATGGCCAAGAATTTTGCCTTCTTCTAGACCAAACAGGGATTTCTTAGGGTTTAAAGATATGCCATATTTCCTACAAGTTAGGAATATTTGCCTTAGGTGCTTTAGGTGCTCTTGATCGGATTTTGAGAAAGGGGTAAGGTCATCAAGGTAGACAACTAGGAAATCATGGATTTCCTTGGCAAAAGCAATGTCCATGGCCCTTTGAAAGGTTGCACCTACATTTTTTAGTCCAAAAGGCATTTTGACATATTTGAAGGTTCCCGAGGGTGTTGTAAAGGTTGTCTTGTCTTGGTCATCCGAGTGAACTAATATCTGATTGAAACCTGAGAAGCCATCAAGCAATGAAATTCTTGAGGACCCCACTACTCTCTGTAGAATATGGTCCATTTTGGGCAAAGGATAGTGGTCTTTTAGAGAGACTTGGTTTAAGTTTCTTAGGTCTACACACAGTCTGATCTCACCTGATTTTTTCCTTGTGGGAACCAGATTGGATACTCATTCTGAAAATCTAATGGGTGCTTTGATACCAGCCTCAAACATTCTCTTTACTTCTTTTTCAATCAAGGGCAGAAGCATAGGATTGATTCTCCTCAACTTCTGTTTAAAAGGCTTTTGATTTGGTTTTAAGGGAATAGTATGTTGAATAACTGAGGTGTCATAGGACTTTAAGTCCTCATAACTCCAAGCAAATACATCTTGGAACTCTTTGAACAAATCCACATACTTTGTTTTTTGATAAGGTGGCAGAGTTTTGGACAGTTTAATGAATTTGGGCTTCTCTGCTGTCCCAATATTGCAGTCTTTAATTGTAGCATTTAAGGGTTTCATTTTTGGCTTTTTGGGGATGTCATTTGCATCAAACATGTCTTCTAATGGAGTTAGGCCAGAAGGCAAATAGTTGTCTTTTAAATCAATGATTTCGGCCTCTGTTTTTGCTATTTCCTCCAAATGCATCTGCTTCAGCTCTTCTATGTTTTTCTGGTCAAAGATAGTTGGGCACAATATTTGTTTTTCTACTTCAACTATTGGAGTTTGCTGAATTTGGCTTACTGTTTGTTGTTGTTGATCAACCATGACATCATCATCTATATTTATGCCTGAAAATTCCTGTTGTAAGGTGAGGAAATTATTAATTTGTACATCATTTTCAAACACTTGCCAGTCTTTGACATTGTTAGGGACAGTCGGCCTGTTCTTTATCTCAGTAGTGAAATGGTGATTGGGCTCAAAAGGCAACTTGCAGGTGCTAGCAAAGGTTTCTAGGCTGTGTGCATGTATGTTATGATTTCTGGAAATCTTAGCAAGCTGGAATTTGGCGAAGGAATTGAGTATGTCTGTGGCAGCAGACCTATAAGCTCTTAACCTATTGTCATTGGTGACAAAGTTTCCTTTCACCTATTGTATGATCAGGTTGGAGTCTCCTAGAATTGAGACTCTTGTGGCTCCCAGGGATTTGATCAGTTTAAGACCTAAGAGGAGGGCTTCGTATTCTGCCATATTGTTGGTACATCTGAAATTCAGTCTATAGGCATGACCCTCTGCATGGTTTTTATGTGTATTGTGAATCCACATTCCTGCCCCTACCCCTAACTTATTAACTGAACCATCAAACTCTAAATACCATGTGATTTCTTGCTTGTGGCCAGTATCAAGAGTTTCAGTCATTTTAGGATTGGGCGGACCTAAGTTTTGTATTTGAGGAATTTGTTCTTGTATACTAGTTGTACTGTTTGTTTTGACACTTTCATGAGTATGGGCAACCAATTATTCATTCATGCTTATCTCCTGCTCTAAAGCCAAAGGCTTATTATCAGTTGGAGGAGATCTTTCATCATTAAACAAAATAAAAGAGTCCATATCAGAATGGATTGAGTAAATGGGGAAGTTTTGAGGTTTTTCATCACTACTCACCACATATTTCATCAAAGTTTCTCTGTACAGTCTCTTTGGTTGCCCAAAGGCTGAAATAGTGGCATAGGACATATCTAATTGCAAAGATCCCTGGAGTTTGGCCCCCCAAGATCTTGATAACAACATGCCATAATTTGGTGGAATGTTAGCTACCACCACATCCATCAAGATTGTTTTGTTTGGGTACTGGACTAA
>APFE031404118.1:0-14701 GCA_000404065.3 Pinus taeda | reverse complement strand
ATGAAATTATTAATGGCATCGTCTTCTGTTTGGTCTTTGAAATCAAGTGCCTCTTGTATAGTTAATGGAGATCTAATGTTATCAGTAAGGTATGATACATGGTGCCTATTAGTTTTGACTATTGTGACACTTGGCTACACTGGAGGATATAGAACTAAGTTCTAGATATCTGTTCCCCTGGTTATGATCATATTTCCTTGCCAACAACCAATATAGGCATCGACAGTGGCGAGCCAAGGTCTACCCAAAATCAATGGATGTCCACCAAGTCGGGTTTTGGGATTTATTATCAGAAAATCGGTTGGATATTCCCAAGAGTCAACAGAGACCATGACATCATGTAGTGTGCCCTCTGGCCTAACCACAAATCGGTCAGCCAATTCTAGCAAGGTAGAGGTGGGTTCTACAGATGTAATGCCTAGCTTTTGGCACATAGTGGTTGTTAAGATATTGATTGCAGCTCCTAGATCAACTAAGGCATTGGACAAGGTCTGACCATAAATTTGGACAGTTACTATTGGATTTCTTGGGTCTTCGTATTTAATGGGTGTTTCTTTTCCTGATAATAAGTCAGATAGAGTGCCGACTACTTGGACTCTTGGATTATTGTTATATTCCTCCTTGGTTTCTTTATGCACAATTATTTGATAGCTTTTACGTATATCGGGATGTCTTGAATGGCTTGGAGGAATGGAATTTTTATGTAGAAATTTTGTAATTCTCCCAGAATGTCAAAATCAGGATATTGTATAGGTCAAGGTATGACTAATCGTTTTGGGAATGGGGGAGAGGATGTGGTTGCTTGATTATGAGTTTGTTGTTTATTCACATCCTCTTCTTGTGACAAATGTTCTCTAGGTAACTGATTTTCAACCTGAACTGTCTTATCTCCCTCGGTTTCAATAATACACCCAGATCTTAACTGAAGATCATTACACTCTCTCAGATCGGCCCCTACTTCTGGTGTTTCTATGATTTGGAGAGATTGGACCGGTCTGTTATTCGGATTGGGGTTGGGTTGGGCTGGGAGTTGCGGTCTCAGATTAGATTAGGGATTTTGTTGTAAGGCTGGCAGTGTAGGTTGAGGGAGAGGAATAGTTCCTACTGGCTGATGCATTGGTCTCTACCAGTTTGTCTGCCATGCTGAACTTTGTGAAGTAGGGGGAGTCCATTGTGGTGGGTATGGGTTTCTTTGCCAATATGGTGGGGTGTAAGAAAGATTCGGTCAACCAGATAGGCTTGCCTGATTCAACCATGGGTTTGAGGAAGGAAACGACTGTGATGACTAGTTTGTAAATGGGGATTGGAATTGGCTTTGCCACATATTATACTGTTGAGAATTATAATGTGGAGGCTAAAAAGAAGAAGTTGGGTTTGGAAACATACCAGATTGTTGCGGCTGCCACTGACGGAGCTGGTTGAGAAAATACACTGATTCTGGCTCTTCTTCTACTTCCTTATATACTTCTTTCAATCTAGGAAGTGAGGGCCAACTCTCCGTAAAGTGATATTTTGTGCAGATGGCGCATGTTTACACTGCACCCAGTGGACACTCCTTATGGCTATGCTTATTTTTGCATCTGGGGACAGAAGATTGCCAAATTCTGTTATGCCTCCATTTGCTTATGTTTGGCCTGCATAATATCAAGTTGTGTAGTTAGTGTCCCTAGTATATCCGTTTTAAAATTTTCCAATAAATTTCCAATTTCTACATGCGTTACTCCTTCTGTCGAAATTTTATTATCTCTTACAAACCGATCATGTTCTGTCGGCTTTATTCTTGTGCTGCCTCTCGAGCTCCTGATACACAAATCAATAACGTCAGCAAAACTTTCTTGATAAATATCTCATTTTCCCATAATGTTTAATGTTTCGATCCATTATTACTTCATGCCCATTATTAATGCTGTTTTCAACACATTATGAGGTAAAGGCAGTGATGCATAAGGAGATCTTTGTAGATTACACTGGAAACGTTCCACATACTCCTCTAATGTTTCGTTTGGTCTAGCTATCATCTGGAATATTTCTTCCTTCAGTTCTCTAGACCTGCAATAGTCCGGATATTTTTTTAGAAAATATTATTTCATTTGATCTCAGTTATTTATAACCCTGCCACCTAATCCCATAAACCATATTAAAGTAGCCCCTTTTAGTGTAGAGGGAAACAGTTTCAGTTTCTTGGGGTCGGTGGTGTAATCATATCCCCTACACAGTACATCAAATTCAAATAAAAATGCATTCGAGTCTTGTGATGTAAGACCGTGGAATGTAGGGATATGTTGAAGAGGGATTGCTTTCATAGGCGCATTTGCTGCAAAATCCACTATGGGGTATTGTAATGTAGAGGTTTGGGTGTTTGGTTGGTTTTGAGCCATTGGGTCGAATATATGCCAATAACCTTCTGGGATATTTAGGAGAGTATTCCTAGGTTGAGAGGGAATGGCTTTAACAGGAATAGTTTTAATAGCACTTCCTCTATCTGGGATAATGAGTAATACATATTAAAACAACTCAGACAAATATATAAAACCAGACACAAAATATATTGGCGGAAAAAGGCAGAAGCCTCATGCTTCCTCAGGTATTCACTCTCGTTATTATTCAAAAAATTGAATATAATGTTACAAATAAATAGATGAGAGATAGTGTTCTCAAGATAGTTTGTGCTATCTTAGACACTTTTGGTTGAGATAATTTCTCCTTTGGTTGAGATAATTTCTCACCAGACACACACCAATATAGGAGTTACCTAAACTAACTCCTATCTTAGAGGAACAACCCAAGAGTTAGGCACAAATTCCTAACTTTGAATATTTAATTAATTTATTTATTTTTGGATTTATTATTGTTTTTATGAGAGAGACTAACATTCCCCCCTTCAATGATAAATCCAAAATAAGAACGAGGAACCATCTTCCAAGTTCTCATGTTGATCCTCAAAAGCATTGCCTGAAAAAACCACCAAATCTGGATGCTGAAGAAACTGCAATATGAAGAGACTGAGTCAGCTGCATGACTGTTTCATCTCAGAATGACGCTTGACAACACCATCATGTGCCAAGCCGCAAAAGGATCCAACTGTCCTTTGCTTGAAAATAGCATCCGGTGTCCACTGACACAATTTGATGAACGCCCACTGGCGTATTTGCTGATGATGATTGCCCACTGGCTGAAGATGTCGGAAAAAAACTCAATGTTGCTTTTGCTATGATGAAAGTTGCTCACTGCTGCTTTTGCTTTCGATCGCCCACTGGAGAATTTGCTGATGCTCACTGCTGATGACGATGCCCACTGGCTGATGAAGATGCCCACTGGCTGCTTCGCTAATGTTGTCGAGACTTTCAGTCGGACAACCACTTGTCAATTTCATTGACATTTCCCCCCTTTGTCCGTTGAAAGGAGAGACAATCTTCTCCAAAATATACTTGAACTCCCCCCCTCAAGTGTAGGAGAGTTTCACTGTTGTACTCCCTCGTTCAATTGCAGGAGAGTACCATCATCGGTTTACTGCTCACTGCACTATGTGTGATTGTAGTTGGTTGTAGAATTGAGACAATCTTTTGACAGTGGATGACCATTCCCAAGGATCGATCCATTCATAATGTATCTTCAATCTGGCTGATTTTTGTTGGTTGCGATATTTTTCTGAGGAATGATTCTGCTTGCCACAATGGTGACAAGGATGGAGATCAAAACACTGATATTCCATATGGCCGGTTCTTTGACAATGAGAACACTTTTGTTGGACTTCAACTTCAGGTTGCGTGCAATTCTGTTTGTCTACAACTTTTTCAGAACCTACTGAGGTGAGTGGTTCAAGAAATCTTGCACTCACGAACTTAATTGGCTTGGAATAATCTGGGATATGTAAGTTGGTGTCATCAGTGACATATCCTAAGCCTCGTTGATTCTTGTTATTTTGAATTTCTTCCCAGGGCTTGATGATGGGTTTGGAAGAAATTTGAGTTTGATCATGAAAAACTTCGACACTTGAAGTTGTTTGGATGAGTGATTTGGAATCAACATCTTTATCTTCATCTGTATGGGTGAATGACTTGGAAGAAGCACTCTTTTGTTGCAGCTCATCTCTTTGTAGTTGCGACTCTAGTTGAAGAAATTCAATGGTTTCATGTGTTTGTTGTAGATGCCGTGAAAGATCAGCAAGAGTTTCTTTGTTGATGTGCACCATGTCTTCATCACTGGAGATGATCAAACTATGAAGAATGTTTAACAACTGAATATGTTGTGCCATCTGAACTTTCTTACTTGAAAACAGGCTCTCTTGTAGGAGATGCCATACTTTGAACTATTTCACTTGAAGGACAGGTTCGCTTGAATGTGACTTGAATGGAACGCTCGCTTGATTTGTTGTTGATTGCACTTGCTAGAGTTGTAAAATTTTCTCGCTTAAAATCTAGAATTCACACTCGCTTGATGACGATCGCGTTTGCGTGAATGCTCACTTGCCCTACTTGATGACTTCACGCTCACTTGAAGGAATAGCCATGCTCGCTTGATGTTGATCTCAAATTGCTTGATTGGTGTTAGAGTTGAACGTGTTTGGTTGCTTTGATGGTTGCTACAATGAACTTCACTCTGCTTGCTTGAAGGTTTGAACTTTGTAGTTTTTGACGAAATTTCTTGAATGAATACTCACGCTCGCTTGTAGGAGATGTGAACTTGTTTCTTGTTTGCTTTAGAGTTAAAAATTGTGCATTCACTTGATTCTGCTTAAAGGAAGGGTGTCGAACATTGTCGAAAATGCACCCAAAAAATCTTACAATGATTTTAATGACTCACTACAATGAATTCAATTTGACTCAATTCAAGACTTGGGTGTCGGTTTCAACCGAGAATGCACCCTTACAATTCAATGTAGTTTGAGTTTTATTACAAGTTCAATAATGTTGATGTAGTCTGTGTGCTGAAACGTTGAAGTTTACAGATTCATTAACTTGATTGTAGTGATGTAGACTTTGCTTTGAAATGCTGGAGTTTGCAGATTCATGAACTTGATTGTATTGAGTGAATTTGTTTGTTGAGGTAGAATGCCGATGTTGAAAACTTTGATTATTTGTTGTAGTGTTGATCTTGCAGCTATGTGTTGTGCTTGCTTTATGTATGCAATATTAAATGAAATTATTGATGTGTCACAACTAGACACAGATCAAAAAGCAAAAACATGAACCCATAAAACACATGCGGCATCAAGCACACATAGTGTACCTTAGATCCCCTTATTCAATTTCGGGCGGATCTAGGACACATCAACACCAAAAAAATGATATCTTTATTAATCACTGAGTACATCTGAAGCAATGATAATGCCAAGTTGACAACCCTTTGAAACAACTCGCCTTCAAAATCTGAATGGATAGTGACACAATCTCTCTCAAAGTAAGACAATACTTTGAATTACAACAATGACTTTTTTGTATCACACCAAATACTATGCACCTTATTACTCCAAAAATTACAAAAAAAACATCACTCTTATCTGTACCTCTCTCCAATTCCACTCCTTATATCTCCCAAAATTATTCTTCAAATTTACAAAATGTAATGCACCTTATCGCTCCAAATACAAATGGAAACACTCCTTATTTCTTCAATTACAAAGAGCGGAAAAATTATAATCCACTAAATTAAACTCTTTTTTTTTTTTAAACTCCCATTAAAAGAATTATATGAGGTTCCCTTTAAAGAAATGAAAAAAAAGTGAATTTTATGTTCACTTTAAAATGTGAATGAATCTATTTTTTTAAAGCACATGTCATGCTTTTTTTAAAAAATCCACATCCTTCTACCATTTAAAATAATTCACCGTGCATTCTTTTAACAACCCCGATACTTTTAGTCATGCTGGCTTCACCGTACATTCATGTTGCAGAAATCCATGCAGTAGCGAAAACCTGGATGGTATTAAATTTTATCGCAGGTCCTGTCCAAGCATAGTTAGCAGTTTCACGCTGGTTCATTCACAATGGTTTCTAAACATTGTTGGCTCCACACGACTATTGGTTCAACGCACAGGTCAATTATAGAATGTAGCAACAGGCACCACACAACAAACACAACAGCTATTCACAATTTCTCCTGCGCCAAATTGCAACACTACCCGAATGCAAACAACATGCGAACTTACATTCCTCATATCAAAGGAAGCACAATTCCAATTCTATTCAATGGTGCTATCAGAAAAGGAGAACAGTTAGTTCCACCATCTGTACTTAATCTCTTAAGGCAAGCTGCTTTTCCACTTGATTCAGCTCGGACAAAGGGGGCTGAATTTTTTTTAGCAATATATCCATTCTTGAGGGAGTTAGCCTTGATGGGTTCTCATAGAAGTAAAGCAAAAAGACCAGTAGCACAACAACTTCTGCTTTTAATGGCTACATCAATAAGTGAGGAAAACCCATGTTTAACAAATGAAGATTCTGGCATTTTTATTGGGTGTCTAACCCAGAACTCAGATTGCTAGAAACAATGGGAAAAACTTCATATTGAGCATATAAATGCAAGCACGATTATATTAGAGAAGTTGAGTGTTGAATGGAAAAACAATGTGGCAAAACTCAGTCCCTTGGAGGATTTAAAACGAAACTTGATTATATGTACACTGTGCTTCATGCCTCCATGCCTTCAAGCAGTGGCTCTGTGCATCATTCTCCACGCAGGTTCTCAAATGAATTGATGTATCTACCAGCGTCATCATAGGCTCGGGCAGGCTCCTCTACAGTGGCTATATAACGACTCTTTCACACAGTTGGCTTAGTTGCTGGCTTCTGCTGGCTTCACGCTGGCTTTGCTGGCTTCTTTGTGCTTGTATGATACCGAGATATAAGCATTTTCCAACATTAAGCAGGGCTGGAGGGAGTAGATCATACTTGATTGGTCCCGGGGAAGGAGATTCGCATTTCTGAAATTTGCCTTTAAGATCTTCAAGATCCGCTGTGTATTCAGTTTCTACACCGTGGTGGATGAGAATGCCGAGAATCCACAGTTCATGTTCAGGAGTTCATGTTCAGGAATGGGAAAATACACGTAAGAATATCAAAACGGGTGGATATTCCAAGAAATAAATGCAGATGTTACTGGCAACTATGGAAAAACAACACGCTTAATAGCTTAGGAAATCGGCAGAAATGGTAGAGGAGACATTGCGTAAATTTGCAAAAAAAAATGTTTGAACAACAGTTAGCAGCAGAACACTCTGCACAAGAAAAAGTTAAGAGAGATTCGCGTGAAAGAATCTGTGAGCTTGAACAGAAATTTCGATCGATGTCTCCGGCTTGTCTCTGGCGGGGGTGAAACACACAAGCCAACGAGCCAACCTCCCACCAAGCAGTGGGGGAAATATTCTACGCTTAGGACAGTACCGTCCCTGGCACCCCACCAAATGCCAACTTGCAGTCAACGAGTGTTTGTGGCCACCGTTCACCATCACCACTGCACCATACAGCCTTCTCGCGCAGAGATTTACTCGAGGGTCGCGATTTCACACCACAATACTGCATTTGCGCAATTGGCCCTCCAAACTACGCAACTACTTCAGTTCAGTCCTTTTAAATCAGTGTACAGGTACCTTCATCCGGTAGCTATGATACCACATAATACATATTAAAACAACTCAGACAAATATATAAAACCAGACACAAAATATATTGGCGGAAAGAGGCAGAAGGCTTATGCTTCCTCAGGTATTCACTCTCGTTATTATTCAAAAAATTGAATATAATGTTACAAATAAATAGATGAGAGATAGTGTTCTCAAGATAGTTTGTGCTATCTTAGACACTTTTGGTTGAGATAATTTCTCCTTTGGTTGAGATAATTTCTCACCAGACACACACCAATATAGGAGTTACCTAAACTAACTCCTATCTTAGAGGAACAACCCAAGAGTTAGGCACAAATTCCTAACTTTGAATATTTAATTAATTAAATAATTTTTGGATTTATTATTGTTTTTATGAGAGAGGCTAACAATGAGAGTGTTTATTGTCTGAGGAGATTGAGTTTCTTCAAAGATGATTTTTGCATCACTTCCCTTGTCTGGATGTTCAATGGCTGAGTTGTCTCAAGAGGAGATCTCGGTTCCTCGGTTTCCCCTATCTCTCCTCCTCCTTCACAAAGATTACTGAAATTCCCTTCCTACAATAGTTATGGAGTAGAATTTTCAATTTATTGAAAGTCTGGCTCTTCAGTTTGACTATGCACCTCAACAAAGGCTACAGATGGTGATCCCGTGGCCTGAAGGGAACTAGTAGGCTGTTTAGAAATGACTTTCTTGGGTCCTACTGAGGGCTGAGATTATGTTTTCTTGTAGATTTCGTCTATGAAGGTTGATTGACCAAGGGTCACTGGCCCCTTAGCTTTTTCTGGCTTGGGTAGAGGTTTGCAATTTTTTTTTGGCTTTTTCTGCTTAGTCATGTACTCAAATTAGCTACTAAATTCAACTCAAACAAAACAACAACAAATCTGTAGGAAAGCTGGCAGAGGAGCAGGGCTTTTACATGCTCCACACGTAGGTTCTTACCTTCTGTTTTCAAAACCTAATTCTTCCATAGCATATTCGTACACTACTCTGAAAAAAAGAACAAATGGCTACACTCTTTCCCCGGCAACGGCGCCAAAATGTGGAGCTATAAAAAGGGTCTCTTTCACCTCTAATTACCTCACATTAATATGTCAATCTGGGAACATTTTGTTATTTCAAAGAGTGTCTCAGTCCAAGGCTATCATTTTCCAGAGTAATGCTAGTAGCACAGTGTTTGAAAATACAAGAATAAATAGATGCTTGTTTACAACTTAACTACTTCAAAAGATTAAATCACACATTCAGAAAACTAAGCAATTTACCAGTCAAGGGTTCAGTAGCAATAACCCATCCCTTTGGAAACTGATGGAAAAGGAAATTAGAGAACATATCATGGGTTTGGGAGATGGACAGTAGATGTTAATGCTCACTACAGCCTGAGATCGTTCTTCACACCAATAACAAGAAATGGAACGACAGGTAAGAAATGGAACAACAATTAAGAAATCAAACAACAAATCTGAAATGGAACAAAAAACCTGAATTGGAATAAAAAACCTGAAATGGAACAACAAAATCGGAAATGGGACAACAGTTAAGAAATAGAACAACAACTAAGTCCAACAAGCAGTAACATCTTAGTCTATCAGATCAAATGCACTAATTGTAATCTACAGGAATCAAATGACAATCCTTCACTCTTAAGTATGGATTGAATAACACACACAAATGGAACATCATTGATTACTGATAATTGCTTGAAAACCATACATACACACAACACACTTAAATAGTAACCTGATCTAGTGATCACCTCAGTTAGAAAGAATATGACTGCATTTCAAGATAGAACAACATTACTCATAAATCCAACAATTGCATAGAACATAACTTCCAAGATGAATTCCATAATGTTAATGAACAAGTGCACAACACAAAGGCTCTGTAATGGAACAACAACACTATTCTGTAAAGAATAATAGTTATATCAACACCTAAAAGAACAGAGCTTACGATGCAGAGTCAATACAATAGTGCTATCTTCAGAAACCTTAGTAATTTAAGCATAACAGAGCATGTGATGTAAACTTACAAAACACATCAGATTACCAAATAACGTCGATAAACAAACCACACGAAAACCAAACGTAATGGTACAAGAGCAAGTGTCCTCCAGGGCCGGGCCCTTAGCCTCCAGGGGTACACCGCTTGAAGTTATTCCAGCCTCAAAGATGAAATAGTAACCAAGTTTGTATTAGTGCATAAAGTAAAATTACAGTAGAGCAGTTCTTAACGATATTCAATGATCACAGTTTTGATCTTTAAAAGAAATTACATAAAAGCATAACAACATCTAACTCTCTCCACCCCAAGCTAACAGTGCTGCCCCTTTTATAAGGGTGACGGCGGAGATATCTAAGTGCAGAAATAGATAAAACAGCGATCCATCAGGATCAAGGATCTTGAGGGATTCGCCGAATCGTTAGTCCTCAGTCATTTCTTTTATTTCCTGCGCTGAGCTGATATCTCCACTTCCTTTCCTGGGCTGATTTGCTTTGATCTTGTTTGCATACGGTCTCCCGTCGAAGGGACAATGGTTAACCCATCCTTGTCTTTTCCTTTGGAACGACAACTTCTTGTTTTTCCTCCGTCCTGCATAAGGAAATGACAATTGTCTGCGTTTTCGTTTTGCATATTAATATCACATGTTTTATTACAATTCTTTATGGTTTTCTGAGTTCATGATGCAAAAATGTTTGTAAATTCTAATGAAAAGACGCTGAAATAATCATCAAAAACATACCTTCTTTAGTACTCCACACCTGGGTCATGTGTCTCACATGTAGCTCAACACTCTTACCCATTCATGTGACACGGTCATAGATGGATGACTCAAATGGAATATGACATACGGATGACATTGATGTCTTGAAATCATTGCTTGCTTGATTTATTACCATCCATGACTTGTAATTTTACAATGTTCTTACTCTGTGTGAATAGAGATATTCACGATGATAGTTAGGGTTTAAGAAATTCTATTCAACCTCCTAGTGATTGATGATGGTTGAGTTTCGATAGAGTAAATTCATGTTGTAGGTGATAGGTAGATTCATGGTTTCATTAATGATTATTCTATAGAATTGGGATATTGAGGGTTTATTCATGTTAAACTTGAACTTGACATCAAGGAATTTAACTAACAAAATATTGTGGGTTTTATAGGATTCTTTCGAAAATATTTTGTTGACCCATAATTTACTCAGGTTCTTATAGGTCCTTCAAGGAATCTTTGAAACACATTCTACTAGTTATTAAATCATTTAGGGTTTTGGAGCTTATTTAGTTTTTAGAAGGGAAACTCTAGAAAAATACCCCCCTAAACAACATTTCCTTTGACACATTCTATTCAAAGTCTTTGCAAGTGGGTAACAACCAACTCATGGTTTAGAAGTTTGAGAGAAATAAGAGTGAAACCACTATAAAATGCTTGAACTCATGACACCCAGGATATCATATCCCCCTCTCGGTACCTCCACACCTCTAGGATGCATGAGTTAAATTATTAC
Organism: Pinus taeda; assembly: GCA_000404065.3. Lineage (NCBI taxonomy): Eukaryota > Viridiplantae > Streptophyta > Pinopsida > Pinales > Pinaceae > Pinus > Pinus taeda. Next base: position 3,589 of record APFE031404118.1, on the reverse strand, counting down.
ATTGAAAATTTTAAATTAAAAGATGGTTTTTCTGATGTATTATACTCTCATGGTTTTTTATTATAGTTAACGCAAGGGTTTCCTCATTTGAAAGGTGCACCTATTGAATTAAAAACTTGTTGGATCGGTTTCATAGCTTGCCATGGATAGGGATAATTTTTACCACATATTATACCACCTCTTTTTTGTTTTACTATTATTTATTCCTTGATTACTCAGTTTTATTTTGGGTTATTGTGAACTTGTTTTTAGAGTAAATGATTTCATACTTGTGAACCACTTATTTTCTCATTTTTTAGTTACGTCTCATAATAAATGCTCCATTCCAGAACTATACATATTCTTAAAATAGGTCATTCAAAGCCATGACTAATTGGAGATCCTCAAGGTAAATTCATTGTCAAATTTCTCAATTCAACAGTTTGTTTTATGGATTAGGTATTTGGTGAGGGTACTAACATAAATTTCTATGTTTTCTTTGTAATAGGTTTGTGCCACAAACCCAACTCAGTATTTCCTCAATATAATATATTATATTTACCTCTCCAAGTAAGATGAGGCAGCCCAGGTTACCTCGACTGCCAATAACCCCAGGCTACTCCACACATAAATTTGTATTTACATCAAACTCAAGAAAATTTCAGGCTCATAGGTTGGTGCCAATATAACCAATCTCCTCAATCCATATAATAATGGATTTAGCCCTTTAGCATCTTCAAAGTAAAACAATAAAAAATATCCCTACCTTTCACATAGATTGTTAAAAAGGGGATTTTGTTTTCAACTTCGCAAGCTTAAAACAAATTCCAACACAATTTCATCCTCCAAACCGGGCAATACAAATGTTGTCCAAACAAAGACTTAAAACTCAATCATGTGAACCTGAAAAAAATTTATGTGCAGTCGTTATGAAATGATTTTGTAGCGCCTTTTAAAATCCTGTAAGCACTATGAAATGATTTTATAACGGTTATTAAAAAAATTCATAGAAATTTTTGGAGAAGATGAAATGAATCGGCTCTTTTACTAGGTCCACTCCCAACGTCCCTAACTTTCACCTTGACACAAGGAATGATTTCACTTACATTCCTTCACCAGGGTTTGCAATACTAAATTTTCCAATCGAACAAACAATCAAATAGGTTTTCTTTTCATAATTCCAGAGGGGGTACTCTATCTTACCGCTGTAACAACACTCCTATCACTAACAAAAAACCACACAACTACTATGCCAAGGCCTAGCCACACATTCCTTCTACATACACTACAATAGGAATCCCAAAATAAAAATCGAAAATCACACCATACAATTTTTCCAATCGAAAAACAATGAAAGAGGTATTTTTGATAGCGCTTCCAAAATAGAGTGCTATGTTTCATTGTAACAACAATCAAAACTCTATAAATCCCAGACATTCACTACTCCAGAACACAGTGAACATTCTTGTATGGGGTTTTGAAACCATTATAGCAAGAATTCCAAAGGTTAATGAATAAAACACATAAAAATTGTAGAATTGAGACTTCTGTGATTTGTCATAGTGTATAAGGAGAGCTTCAGCGTAAATCACATGAGAAAGAATTTCTGCCAACGCGTTTCGAACCAACCAATGTGGTTCATCGTCAGGGCAAGATGAAAATACAGATCTGGCTCATCGATTTAGATAGTCTAAGCAGAGACTCCAACGACTCAAACACTCTAACGGCTACTTTATCATTCAAGAACCCCAGTCAAACGACCTCTAATTAATTTAAAATTAAAATATTATTATATTATTTATTTAACTAATTTATTAAAACTCACCTAAAAATATATGTATATTCTAATATTTTAATTATTGTTATTGTTCTCCTAAATTCTAATTAATCTTATTTATATTTAATATATAAATTACTTATATAGATGATGGTTAATAATATATTGTAATAAATAATGTATTATATATAAGATAATTATTAACATTATATGTGAAAAATAATAATATATCTAATATATACTATAAAAATAATTAGTTAACTAATTTATACTAGTATATATAAGACCTAAATAAAATATGAGGGGTTATATGTATTAATATTTTATAGAACAAGGTTAAAATTAAATTACTAATGTTATATGTATAAACATGATACTATATATAATTGATGAAATAATAAATATTAATTAATTCATGTATTTAAGTTTAACTATAATGATATTATGCTATGGTTATACTATTAATTACTAAAATGTTAACTGAGGGATAATAAATATTAATCGAACTAAATGAATTTCAACTTATAATGAAGCGGGAGATATTTCCTATTAATTTAAAGGTTAAAAATGATACCTTAAATGCAATGCCATATGCCTTAATATTGTTATTAATAATATTTGAATAATTTAAGCTCAATTATAATACATAAAAAACAAAAGCGATACTGCCTAAGAGGAGGACACACCTACGAAGAACAACGCTGCCAACACTAGGCGAAAACCCGACTCCCCCAGAACAAACACACGCCCAACCAGATAAAGAACCTAGAGGAGCCGAGGGGGGAGGAAGAAAACTTAAGCCGAAAACGCAGGGATCTAATTTCTACTAACCTTCCACCCATCATCTCTGTTGAGATTGATGGGTCTTCGCTCTATTTCGATAGCTTCCCTTAACTTGCGATGATGAAACCGATCCACCCTGGCGATGACTTTGGCCTCTTCTATGCAGACATGATGCTTAGTTTTGTCTACATGCTCTGCAAGAGCTGAGGACTTTATTCTACCATGTCTCAGGTCCGCTGCATGCTCACCAATCCTTTGCTGGATGGAGCGCCCTGTTTCCCCTATATAAGGGGTCCCACAAGAGCAAGGAATCAGATAGACCCCTTTCATGTCTTTGGGGTCGACTGGATCCTTTACTGACCTCAGGGAGTTACGAATGGTTCTTAGAGGCCTGAAGGTTGAGGGGATGTCAAACCTCCTAAGGATCCGAGCAATCCGATCCGTGGTCCCTTGGATATATGGCATATGGACACCTGGATGGCGCTCTTTTGGCTCTTTTTTACTAAAAGCATTTTTGGAGGCATTAAGGAAAGCCTTATGGCCAAGGTGCCTGCTATAACCGTTCTTCACAAAGACATCGAGAAGGTGGTTTCTCTCCCTATCCAGGTTTTCTTGATCCGAAATCCTGAGGGCACGCGTCGCCAGGGTGTTGAGAACACCCATCTTCTGAGCCGGGAAATGATGGGAATCAGCGTGAAGATACTGCTCTGTGTGAGTCTTCTTACGGAACACCGCGTGAGAGAGAGAGCCGTCCAACCTCCTGGAAATAAGAATATCCAGGAAAGGGAGGCTGCCATTGACCTCCTTTTCCATGGTGAACTTTATGGCAGGGGACTGGCCATTGAGGTGATCCAGGAAACGATCGAGCTCATCATGGCCATGGGGCCAGATGACATTGGTGTCATCTACATATCTCTTCCACAGCTTAGGAGGGAGGCGGGCCGAGGCTAGAGCCTTGGCTTCGAAATCTTCCATAAAGAGATTTGCCACGATCGGGGAGAGGGGGGGACCCATGGCAACGCCACAGGTTTGTTCATAGAACTCCCCTTC
>APFE031404108.1:104371-174439 GCA_000404065.3 Pinus taeda | reverse complement strand
GTTGTAGACCAATCATAAACAGATGGCTGCGCCCATCCTGTGTCTACACGAGTCTATGATTATGATGTATCATGAAATCATTCTTGTACCAGAATAGTTAGTCCAATAGTTAAAGTTTTGATCTGAGTATGGGAACGCCTACCTCAGCGATGATATGATCTTATACATGTATTTTGTGTTGAAAATTGCAGGTTCTGACCAGGCTCTCCACAAGATGATCCTCGAAATGATAAAGTACTTCACCCTTCCTATATGATATAACACCCTTATCTATTACAGGCTTCGTACTTTAGGGGGCAATCTGTTACACTGAAATTTGTCACCATGACTATCTGCAGTTAATATGGCTCCATCAATAGTCATATTATCCTCCTTGTCAAGCCTAATACCTCTGCTCTTCATGTCAAACTTCAAAAAGAGAGAAAGTCACTAAAAAAACATGTTTATCTCTGGGTACGCAGGTTCTCTCTACCTTGCCTGCGTGTACGCATCCCAAACTCATTGTACCTGCGTACTTGTACGCTCTGTAAGCCAAAGGATGGGTGCGTACCCCTGTAAAGGTCAAAAGGCACGAGTTTCATCTTAAAAAAGTTACTTGTGGTCACTTCTAGAGCCTTCTAGAAGAGTGTTTGACGTGTATTGAGCGCCTCCAGATGGTTCATGCATCCCTATGATAGAGGAACTTATCCCATCAAGAGAGGAGCTACCCCATCCAAAAGAGGGAGTATCCCATTGATGTTGGAACTGAATAACTTCCTCTAGAACACTATAAATACAGGCATTGGGCCAAGGGAGGGGAGGTTGAAAGCTGAACATTCCAAAGGGTAGATGTTGCTGGAATTAGGACTTCCATTGTTAACTTGTGAGGAGAGATTACCATCCTTTCTTGGTTCCATATTGGAAGTGGGTGAGCTTGTCAAAGTAGAGGAAATCTCTTGCTGGACCCTGGGAGGAGCTTGCACAACACCAAGGCTCAGGTTGTAATGGTTCCTTTTTGTTTCCTTAATACAAATAAGTCCATTCTTCTCAATGATTTGTTGTTAATGAATTATTTCATGTACTCCTTGGTATATATGATGAATATGCTTTGTTTTATGAAATATTCAGGTGTTCTGTAATCGTTTGACTGTTAGTGTATGCAGGTCTTAAAGTGAAGGAGGAGCTTATTCGGATCAGCAGGGCTGGACTGCTACAACAAGCATTGGATTTGAGGTAGGATCGAACAACACTTGGTTTCTCATAGAATAATTTATATTTAGAGAAGGATTGCTCTTGTTTGTTTTGTTTGTCACTAGAGAGTCTTAGACTCCTAGGGAGGTTAGGTTTGTCCGCAAAAATAACTCTTTCCGCATGATAGAAAGTTATAAAGCAATATAGAAAAACTTCCAAATTTGAGCAGAATGGCTTTGAGAAAGTACACTAGGGCCAATCCTGATCCCAATTCCACCCCAGTAGCCAATAATCCTAATTTGATTTTAAGAAGATTCAAAATACAAGAAAGTTTAGTTGGCTTGACCCCTTCGATTAAACTAGATTCTTGGCTAAATGAGTGGTTGTTCTTAGAAGATCTCTCTTTTGATTTGTTGTTTGACCTTTCTCTGTTTAGGACCAAATCTGAAAGTGCACTTGACGATATAGTTCTAGACCTGAAATTTATTGCCGATCTCGAAATTCAAAAGGAAAACCAATTAATTGACTAATATATCCTAAATTCTCCTCAATCATCCATCACTGCTGCTAAGATCCCTGAGCTTTTTGAATCAGCATCCACTACCCTCAATTCATCATTATTCCCATCAATCTTTGAAGTTCATTCCCAACTTCAATTTATACCTACCCTTCCTCTTCATCCTATCATATCCTATCAAAAACCTATTACCCCTACTTCCCCCATTAAACCCTAATGGTCCAACCATTGTTTCAAATTCACTTCGAGTCATGGCTGCCTAGTATGCACCCCTTGTTTTACCTTAGAATCTTGGTGATATGCCCATTGATTACCAAATTAAAATGCCTCTTTTTCATGGCACTCAAAACATTACAGCTCAACAACACGTTGATAGAATGAATGACTTCTTTGACCTTCATGAGGTAGAGGTAGAAAATGTGACTATGAGATTGTTTGTTCAAAGCTTTGGAGGTGAAGTTGAAAAATGGTTCAGAGCTTTACCTACAACCTCTATTGCCACTTTTCCAGTCCTGCATAGGAAATTCTTGGATCGGTGGGAGGTAAAGAAGAACCCTCTCCAAATTTTGTGTGAGTATGAAAATATCAAAGGAATGCTGGTGAAAGTGTGCAAGATTATTGTGTGAGGTTTAATGCAGTATATAATGCTATTCCAACTACCATTAAACCCCCAGAGGGATTAGCCTTGCTCAAGTTTCTAGATGGTTTCGATGTTGATATGGCATATCAGTTATGGGACCATGATCCCACCACACTAGAAGACATGCAGAATAACGTTGTAAGTGTAGAAGAAAATCTGTTGGCCAAAAGAGAAAGAATGAGATCTGAAAAGAGAGTGATCATAAAAGAGGAAGCATCTTCTTCAGATGCTAACATGGATACTTTGATCTGAACAGTGGAGAAGATGGCTGACTATTTGACCATTACAGATAGACCTGAACCACCAATCAAGAATCCAAATTTTAGAGGTCAGTAGCAGCCCCAATTCTGGATCAAGCAGAGGGAACAAAAGGCACTAGACCAACCAACACAACAATAGTAGACCAGAATTCCTTTTCAGTTGAATTATGTTCAAGGGATGGAGGAAGAAGATGACAATGATCTGGTAGTTGAAGCAAACATTTTTTCATTGCCAATGTTATGCCCATTTTTTTGATGGAAGATGAAGAATATGTAGAGGTTCCAGACACCCAAAGGGATGAAGATTACATATTAGGAAATGATGCAGTTTTGGAGAATAAGTCTGATGATTATCAGTGAGGTTATATGAATGCTTTGGCAGCACAACAGAAGCAGTATTCTTTGAGGAGCAGAGATGTGCCAACCAATCCCATTCAGAAAAGAAAAGAGCTACAATCAAAGAATGACTTCTCAAACATTTAGAAGAAAGGGAAAGAGCCTGTTGATCCAAGTTCCAGTGAAGTACCATCAACAAAAATGAGAAGAATAATCAGCAAAGTGTAGTGAAAGAGAAAGTTGAGAAAAAGGACCTTATTGTTGTTAGCACCTAAATCCGCCTTAGGTTGAAGGAAGGCAAAATTCAGGGTAACCACAAACCAAGCTCAGTCTGGTAGCTAGCCCTACTAGAACAAGAGAGGGCTCTCTCTGAGTCACACTCAGTGGATAGATGAACAAAATGGCCTGAGATGACTTACGGTGAACTATTTATCTTAGGCTAGTAAGTGAATATTGATACAGGAAGTGATTTTTATGAATGACTATGTTTTTGGGATGGTATGGGACCAATGGACCTCAATGAACAGAGAACTCAGAACTTAATACAAAGGCATGGATTACTTCGTGAGGCAAGATAGGTGGAAAGCCTAGCAATTTAGTTTAAGATAGTGCAGAATGGAGAGATTGATTAAGAGGGTGAAAATGGCATGGACAACATGAATCCTTTTCAACAGAAGAATGAACACTGAACATGAAATTATCCCACAGGCAGAGCAATAAAATTGAATTCTACCTTAGCTAACTTAGAAAATTTCACTGGAAATGAATATGAAATGAACTATGAAACATAACAAGATACATATGAAACATAAGAGACACATTTTCTACACTCACAACCACATGAATCTCATGAAACAGAGCCACTACCTTTCATTAATCCTCTGTAAAAAATATACAATGTAGAAACTAAGTTTCTTTCCCATAGTCTCCCAGAAGTTACAACCCAACCAACCCTTTGCAAATAGTTTGCATACAATATATAGAATGTGCCATGAAGAGATAAAACACCCAAGGGTTGGGGAGTTACTTGAATCATTACAAAATGAAGGTGGAGAGCCAAACATCAACTATAGGTGCAGCGCCACAAACATGACAAATGGCTTGGGTGACCCTTTGCCTTCCTTTGCCACTTAGATAGATGCCCATCTGGAGTGAAAATACTTTAAATGCCACCTTTGTTGCCGAAAAAGTGAAGTGTAGATGAGCAGGGCCACTTTGGAGAAGTCATGAATTGAAATTTCGTGAAACAGACGAAATTTGGGCCTTTTTTCCTATATGCGCCTCACCCTTTTCTGTATGCACCGTGCGCCTTTGAGGCCATTTTTGAGGCACTTTCAGGAGTCCAAAATGTGCCCAAGTGTGCTTGTTGGAAATCCTGTCCTGTCTGCTTTCCAACCCAAGTGGAATTTTTGAATTTGGAGCTCATTTGCCACTCCAAATCTTCATTCTCCCAAGATTGCTTCCTCTGTGTCAAAATAGGGGCAGTGAGGCCATTTTTTGGGTGTTTTTGACCTCCTGGAGACTCAAATCATGCCCAAATTTCTTGCTCGAGTGCCAGTAGTCATGATTTCTCATTTTCAACCCAAAAATGCAAAGCATTTATCATTTGGAGTTCCCAATCCTACAAGTCGCACCAGTGGCGCAACCCGTATAGAGAGAAAACCTGTGTTTGTGCCAAAAAATTTCCATGTGACCAAAATTGTCCCAAATTTCTTGAAATTTTGGCTGGAGGTTCTCTAGGAGGCACTATGCTGGGCCACAGAAGCTTCAGCCAAGATTCAAAGCCAATCTTTCTCTTTTTCCTCTTTTGTTGCTCTGCTCAATTTGGCCTTCAAGCTCCTTATCCGGGCCATTGCACTCATGTTCCGTGCCCTGTAATGACAAGACATCCTCCTCAGTAACATTTTGTCTCTGTTGGCCTTCTCCACCATTCTCTCCAGGTGGATATTGACCTGCTCTAACCATGACTCACGGTCATTGTTGATCTCTTGCTCTAAGGTAGTGAGCTCGATCCTCCTTTGTTGGGCAGCTTGTCGATTCTCATGGATTCTTTGCAGCTCCATGATTGCCTTTTGGTCCTCAAGCTGCTTGTTCCTCTACTCTATATACTTGATGATCCATCGGGCCCTCTCCACATTGAGTATCAAGTGTTGGATCTCGGTGTCCTATTATTGAATGGTCATCCTAAGTTGGGCATTTTCTGCCTCTGCCTCATCATCCTGAATGACGATGACATTAGTCTCTTGTCCAGCTGATGGCCCCTCATCATGCATGGGCTTCATGCCCTTATCCAATACCTGTGTCACTGATGCTGGAAGCGAGGCCCCTTCCACCCTGGGTGGAGATAACATTTGCTTTGCTGCTGCAAACAAGTGCCTACTACCTCTCTGATATGTAACAAAAACTGGCATGGTAGTGGTCTCATGGTGCTCATGCTGATGAGAAGGACCACCCATCTCCTGCTTTGGCTCTGATAGTACCTGTGATGTGCTGAAGAAGTCATGGGAGATGAAGTTCTCCCAAGCAATGCCCTGCAATCCCAACTGATGATCTACCGAAATCCGGATAAGAGCAAAGTGATACACACTGTTAAGCTACTGTTGAGGGGTCTTATGTAGCATGAAGGTGTTCATCCTCTCTATGATCTTGCATATGAAAAACGGAAGGTTCATCATCCTCACCCTAGTAAAGTGCATGAGCAGCCAGATGTGATAGGAATATAGTTGAGAGAACCTCCCCTCACAGCCGGAATATTTCATGATCAATCTCATGAGTGGAGCATACTCATCTTTCAAGTATTTGAAGGGAAAGACTCTTGTGAGCTGACTCAAGAATCTGGCCTTGATGTAAGGCTCATAGAGTTGCCTATCCACCATCTTCTTCTTATGGCACTGTTCTCCAACATTTGGTATACCTGTTGCCACTTATATAGCTTCGGGTGTCAATGTGAAAGTTACCCCGGCCAAGATAGACTGACCTCCATGTAGATGAAGCACAAATAGACGAGCCAACTCATGATGAACTCTAACATTTTCCACCCTTTGACAAAATTCAAAACATGCTAGGTGCTGGAAACATGACATGGCAAGAGGGCATGCTTGTAATTCAGTGAGGGTAGTGGGCTCATCCCTGACATGTCTGCCACTCTTGTGGTGTCTCCTGGGAGCCTGCTCTTCTGAGGATGAGTCACTTTGCGTCTCCATCTCATACTCTGACGAATGCTATGATTTCATGACTGTAGTGTGGACTGTGATTAGGATGCCCTTTGATGATGGTGTGAGGTTGGGTGCCTTTGTGATATCTATCACTAAGGGGAACAATGAAACAGGGATATTAGGAAGGGATTAATGTAATGGGAATAGGGGTTATAGGGAGAAATTTGTTTAGGGATATGGGAAGAGTTTGGGTATTTGGATAGGGTAGGGTTTTGGGTGTCATGTTAATCAAATAGTGGAGGGATAGGGGAGAGGGTTTGGTAGTAGTTTAGGGAAAGGATTTTAGGAAAAATGATAAAGGGAGGATGGGAAAATTGGTATGTGAGGGGAAAATGATGGGTGGAATGGAACCTTGGCACTAACAACTCACTTTAGCAACCTTAGCCATTCATGCTTTTTGATGATTTCTTATGGTTTATTTTATGCATTTGGTTGCATTCAAACATCGGTATAAACCATCATATCATTGATAAAATTTGATGAACAAATGATGTTATAAAGCCTGCCTTTCAATTTGATAGCATTCAGAAAAACTTTGAAGTGATGGGCACTTGTTTCGTCCCTTGGTCTGTGTGCACCACGTGCAAAGCCCAATGCCCTGTGCCTTGGGTATGCATCGCGCCTGTGTAAAGTTTGAACTGCAGGCAAGCTCTGTGTGCGTCGTGCCCTCTGTGTGCGCTGCGGTGCTTGAAACAGCCTCCAACTCCCTCAAACACTCACGATGCACACTCACACCTTTTGCAACGTTTCTCCAAGGCTTGGATTAGCTCAATGCCTTTGATTTTGATGAATACTTGTATATATAGATTTGGAAGTGACGGGTTAAACTTTTGCCTCCTAAAAAACCCATTTTTCTAATGTTATGTTTTGGCACTTTTTCATTGACTTTAAAACACACTAATTTTCACTTTCCCTTTGAAATTTTAGCTCAAATGATAAAATTTTCAGCACTCTTTTCATGGATTCCATGATAGGACATTTGGCCATGGAAACCATGTCTTCATCTGAAGAAATCAACTGACAACTCTTTTGAAAATTTTGTCATAAATGACACTGTTTGAATTTTCTTCAAAATAGATTTTTGAAGAACAGTTGAAGTCTATCCACATGACGATGAATCTCTCTGAACCATAACTGTGTGAGGGCCTCACTCTGGCCTGCATGGATTTACTGGACATGTTCAAAGACCAAATTGATGAATCCCTAGACCTAGACATAGAAAATGACTTTTGTCCTTTAAAGGACAAAACCTTGACTGTCATGGACTTTGATGATTATTAACAAAAGACATGAGCCAACAGGAGCCAGAAATGAGGGGGAATGACTACCATGACCTTCTCCATGAGATTATGGCATGCCTCTAGCCGAATTCAGCTGGGTTAATGGAGTAGGACACCTAAAATTGAAATGCATATAGAGTTTTGATCTCTGACGGAGGACTAACCAGACTAACTCTAACATTGTCTCCAATGGGGGGATGATAGCTCCTCGGAGGTGCCACGAACAATAGATCTCTGGAAGAGCTAGATAGTGCCTTCATCCATTGGGCTATGGAGTCATCATTTTGATAAATAATACAGGATTCTGACTCATTTATGGAACACAAATGACCAAAAAAATGACTCAAACTTGACATTAAAATGACTCAAAGGCTAACTTAACCAACTCTAACAAACTGAAATAAAATGGTATTTACAGTGAGAGTGGAAGCAGCATTAATAACTTAGAAACGGTACCGCTTGAGCAGCCGACCATTGATCGGCCCTCCTGGACAATCTTCCCCGTTCATTTCCTTCAGAAGAAAGGCATTCTGTCCCCGATATGCTGCAATCTTGAAAGGACCTTTCGAGAGGTTCTAGAACTTACCATGCTTTCCTTTCTCCTCATTCCTTGCATCCCACTTCAGCACCACATCATCCACCTGAAATTTGTCCACCTTTGCCTTTCTGTCATAAAGCTTCTTGATTTTCTCCTACAATTTGGATGTGTTCTTGAAAACTTCTTCTCTGGTCTACTACAAGTGGACCATTTGATTCAACCTTCTCTGCATGGGATCTTCTTCACTGCCGGCCTCCTAAAGATGTTTGACAACTGGGGTAGCGAGAGAGATAGGAAATACTGTATCAACTCCATAAACAAGCTCAAACAGTGACATACCTATGGATTTCTTCTAACTAACCCGATCTACCCAAAGCGCATTTACCAACCTCTTATGCTAGCTCTTCTTATTTCTTTCCAGCAGCTTGTTGATTATGTTGACCAATGACTTGTTTGAAGATTCTGCCAATCCATTCCTTGCCGATGATAGGAAGTTGAGTGACCCAAAATTATGTGATATTTATGACAAAACTCTACTATCCTTTTTGATTTGAAAGCTGTTGCGTTATCAATGATTAGCTTATTCAGGCAACCAAAGCGAGACAAGATGTTATTTTCAAGGAATGAAATGATTACCACATCTGTAGCTTGTCTGATGGGAATCGCCTCAATCCATTTTGTGAAGTAATCTATGGCTGTGAGGATCCATCTATGGTGTCCAGAAGAAGCGGGATGAATTTCGCCAATGAAATTCAATCCCCATTGCTAGAAAGGGGCACTCACCTCTATGGGCTTGAGTGGTAGAGGCTGTAACTTCCACTTTCCTTCGAAAACATAACACTTATGATAGTGCTTGACCATTTTATATACATTAGAAAACAATGCCGGCCAATAGTACCCTGCTCTCAAAATTTTGTTTGCTGTTGACTTCAAAAAAAGGTGACCACCACAGTCTCCTTGGTGGCAGTCCTCCATGACTTCCTTCGCTTCCTTTTCCACCAAACAATTTAACAAGACACCACCGAGATCTTTCCAATACAATGCAGAATTAAGAATGTAAAACTTGGTAGCCTTCAACTTGAGTGTTCTCGCTTTGTTTCTAGTCATGCTGGGCGGTGGTGACAAATTTTTGAGCACATATATGATATCTGAATACCATGGAGAAAGAGCAAACATTTCAGATACCTGAATTGACAATTCTTCCTCATTCTCATCGGACATAGCAACGATCAGATTTATGTCCAAGGCATGCAAGTTTGATTCAGCCATTAGATTCGCCAGTCCCTATCCTTTCACCAGCTTTGTGGGCTTTATTTCCACATCATATTCCATCAAAGCTACAATCCACTTGCCTCTTCTTCCTTCTAGATCAGTTTGCACTAAAACATCTTTTACAACAGCGTTACGAACATAGGCTAGAATGTGAGAATGTAGAATATACACCTGGAAATCTTTCAATGCCTTCACAAGTGCAAGCACTTGCTTCTCAATGATGTTGTACTTTAAGGCTGCATCTCTTATAGCTCTGCTGAAAAATGCAACGGGTCTTTCATGATCATCTCTCTTCTTCAATAACATTGTTGCCATAGTATGCTCTGAAGCAAATGAAAACAATATGAAATCCTGAGTGTAGTCTGGGCTGACTAGAACTGGAGCTGAGGAAAGAGCCAATTTGACCAAATTGAAATATTTTACAGCCTCTTCTGTCCATTTCACTTGGCCGTCCTTCTTAAGCATGTTTGTCATCTCTCCTAGGTGCTCAGCATGATTGGGTACAAGGCAGTATAGGAAATTCATCTTACCATTGAACGATTGTATCTCTTTTTTATTCTGGGGCAGATCGATTTGTTGAATTTCTTGCACACGTGCTGGGTCAACACGGTTGCCATATTTTGAGATAATGTGCCCGAGTAGTTTTCCTTCTTCCATGGCGAACAAGCTCTTCTTTAGATTCAATGACAAGCCATATTTTCTGCACTTTAGGAAGACAGTTTTAAGATGGTGCATATGCTCTTCATCAGATTTGGAAAACACTGTCAAATCATCCAAATACACTACCAAAAAGACATCCTTCTCATTTGCAAAAGCCAAGTCCATTGCACGTTGAAGTGTGGCACCCGCATTCTTCAAACCGAAAGGCATTTTAGCGTAATGAAAGGTCACCCATGGAGTGGTGAACACTGTCTTGTCTCGGTCATCGTCATGGACAAAAACTTGGTTATATCCGGAATAACCATCAAGAAGTGACATACAAGATGCTCCCACTACTCGCTGAAGTATATGGTCCATTTTGGGCAGTGGATAGTTGTCCTTTAATGAAACTTTGTTGAGATTTCTGAAATCAATGCATAAGCGAATCTCACCTATCTTCTTCCTTATGGGCACCAAGTTAGAGATCCAATCTGAAAATCTGATTGGCACAATGATCCCTGATTTGTACAAACTTTTGATCTCCTTTTCAATAGATGGAAACAACTTTGGATTTAGCCTTCTCAACTTCTGTCTGAATGGTTTTTGATTGGGCTTCATGGGTATAGTGTGCTGAATTATATTAGTATCATATGTCTTCATGTCAAAATAGTCCCAAGCAAACACATCTGCAAATGAAGATGTCAAACTGATATATTTGTCCTTGATCTTTGGCGGCAATGCTTTGGAAAAATTTACCAATTTAGGATTTGCAGCTGTTCCGATATTGACCTCTTCCACACCCTTCTCTATTGGCTGCAATGTTGGCTTGCAGGCTACATCATCTTGATCAAAGAGTTCTTCTAGAGGTATCAAGCCTTTGGGAATAACGTTATTCTTCAACTGCAACACGTCCATTTCATTGATCTTCACCTCATCTATATCATTACCTTTACCATCGTCATTTTCTTCATCAATTGAGGTGTCTTTGAACTTGCCTTTGTTTTGCAGAAAATCATCAATCTCCTCATCATCTTGGAATACTTGCCAATATCTCTGATTGTCTGGAACTGTTGGACGATGCTTGACATGGATTTCGAACTTTTTGCTAGAGTTCATAGGGATCTTCAAACTACTCGCTGCCTTGGCAAGAGCATCAGCAATACTATTTTGTATAGGAGGCACACATGTCATGGTGTATTCTGAAAATAATTTCAAAATGTCTAGGACTACATTACGATAGGCCCACATCCTAGGATGCTTTACTTGATATTCTCCTCTGACCTGGTTTATAATCAATTCGAAGTCACCATATACTGAAATACTCTTAGCATTAAGCTTTCTTAGAATCTTTAGTCCAGTAATCAGAGCTTCATACTCAGCTTCATTATTTGAACACTCAAAAGCCAACTTGTAAGAGCATACCCGCACGTTACTAGGGACTTTGTTTGGGGTGGAGAAAGGACTTCATACCCAAATTCCATTTCCGGCTCCATCATTTCCCACTGCTCCGTCAAAATCCATGGTCCAAAAACCTTCTTCCTCCTCTCGCAAGTGCTAGAAACCTGTTTGTTGTTCCTTGTCTGCTTGCTGTCCATTATTTTCAGTTGATTTCCCAACGGTGTTCTACTGTTCTTGTTCTTCTTTCTTCAAAACTTCTCTGAAATTTTATGTTATTTCTGGAATATCATCTCCTTCTACTAACTGACTATCTATATCATTTAAACTATCTAAATACAAAACAAAAGACTCTAAATTTGTATGTACATAGTTAATTGGATGATTTATTGGTTTCTCCTTGCTTGTGATCATGTACTTCATTTTTTGTTCCCGATACAACTTCCTCATCTGTCCAAACACTAGAATCGTTGCATAGGAGAAATCTAGCTGTAGTGTCCCTTTCAGTTTTGCTACCCAAGACCTGGAAAGAAGCATGCCAAACCTTGGAGGAATGTCTGCTACCACAACATCCATCAAAACATTCTTCATTGGGAGCTGATACAAACTCACAAACAAGTCTTTGATGAGACCTATACATCTTACTATGCTGGAATCAAACAAATAGAGATCATGATATTGCTGAGTGATGTCCAGACCAAGCTTATCCATGATCACCTTGGGCATGATATTATGAGAAGCTCTGGAATCAAACATGGTGTTATGTAACACAAAATCATGCAACATTAAACTGATGTAAAAAGGTGGCACATCACTATCAGGAGACTCACCATTTGATGCTGGCCCAAAAATAATTTCAGGTTGATCATCTTCGACATTCACCATGTCAAGCATTGGGTCCAAATTCAACATTTTAGATACTTGTCCTTTATAACTGTTGTTCTTCAATATTTCAGTCAAGCGGATGGATATCTTCAATTTAGAAATTGAATTCTCTAAATTGAAAGCGGGAATCTTTTCTACCTCTTTGACTGGGATTTCTTTCCTTTCCTTTTCTTTCGATGCAACTTGCTGATGTGATTGTTCTGTTGATGGTGATTTGCTGCTCTCTGGATCAATCGCCTCCTTTGCTTTCCTTTGTGTAACTGTTGAATCATTCTTTGACGCTTCAACATCCTTCCTTGTCTGAATAGGTTTGACCAGAACATCTCCGTTTCTAAGTGAATATCGCTGCTGTTGGGTGGACAAAGAATTCATGTAGCCTCTTTGATATTCATCTGATTCTTCCTCCAACATGGTGTCGCTTGCTAGAATGAAATCTACATATTTGTGTGCAACTAAATTCTCTGCATACTCCTCCTCTTCAGTGAGATAAATAGGCAAATCATCAGGAGTAAAGAGGTGATTTTCTTCGCCTATTACATTCTCTTCGTCATCTGATTCTGGTCCATGCACAAAATTTTGCTGCAAAGGTGTCTGTATTGGCTATTGTGCAATCAGCTCTTGGGCTCGCTGATCTTTCTGTCTTATTCTATACTGTGGTTGTTGCTGCCCACGGAAGTTAGGATTTCTAACTTATGGCTCCGGTTTGTCAAGTTTCACTCTTTCAAGCATCTGCTTTACCTTCCGAAGTAGCTGATCTACCGAGGAAGATTCTTCCTTTGCAGTGACCTTCTTCTCTTCCTTTTCTCTAGCTCTCTTGGTCAGGAGATTTGCTTCAACGCTGACCGCTATCTTCTGCATGGCTTCCATTGTGGCCGTTTCTCTTTATCTCAATTGATAAGCCATGTCAGCATCAAAACCATCTGGGAATTTCAACATGGCTAGTCCCATAGGTGGCCTTAGATTACCTGGAATTTCATTATAAACTGTATTGAATATAATGCAATAATCTTGGACCGACTCACCAGCGTTTCTCTTGATTTGCTCATATTCGGCCAAAATTTGAAGAGGATTCTTTTTCACTTCCCAGCGGTTTACAAATTTTCTTTGTAGGTCAGCCAAGGTAGCAATACGAGCAACCGGTGAACCTCTGAACCATTTCCTCACTTCACCTTCAAATGTATGTACAAAGAGTCTCATTGCCACATTCTCCGCATCGATCTCATGAAGGTCATAGAAGTCTTCCATTCTATCCACATGTTGCTGAGTAGTAATGCCATTAGGAGTGCCATCAAAAAATGGGATTTTACTTTGGTAATCTGTGAGCATATCATCTAAAACGTGAGGCAAAACAAGAGGTGCAAAACGGGAAGCCATCACTCTTGGCGGAATTGTCCTTAGAGGTGTTGGAGGAGTGTGCACAGTTTGTAAGGGGCTAGAAATTTTGAGTTTGAAGCTGAGCTACTATGTAGTTATCAATAGACCGGCTAGCCCTTTACCTCTCCAAGTCTACAAGAAACTGTGGATTGTGGACAGTAGAGTCAACCGCTCTTTCGGACTCAGTTTCGAACAATGATAATTCAAACTGCTCATCAAACTCTAGTTCTTCAATATACTCAAAAATGTCCGGGCATGAATGGGATTTCAGCACGGGCGATATAGAGCTTTCTTGACGACCAATTCTTGAAATCAAATTGGGATTTTCGTAGATGTGCGGAGGGTCAGGATTTGGATTAGCTCTGGTGTATCTTCTAGACGCCAACGTGCTATTGAGAAAAATCAAAGGACACAACCAACTTTACTCAGCCTATCAAATCCTAAACTTATCATCCAGAAGCTTAGAATTATTAAGAAGCACGGGGATTGATTTCCTCCCCAGTGGAGTCACCACTATGTTAGCACCTAAATCCACCTTAGGCTGAAGGAAGGAAAAATTCAGGGTAACCAAAAACCAAGCTCATTCTGGTAGCTAGCCCTACAAGAACAGGATAGGGCTCTCTCTGAGTCAGACTTAGTGGATAGATGAACGAAATGGCCTGAGATGACTTATGGTGAACTATTTATCTTAGGCTAGTAAGTGAATACGGATATAGGAAATTATTTTTATGAATGACTGTGTTTCTGGGATGGTATGGGACCAATGGACCTTAATGAACAGAGAACTTGATACAAAGGCACATATTACTTCATGAGGCAAGATAGGCGGAAAGCCTAGCAATTTAGTTTAATATAGTGCGGAATGTAGAGATTGATTAAGAAGGTGAAAAGGGCATGGACAACATGAATCCTTTTCAACAAAAGAATGAACACTGAACATGAAATTTTCCCACAGGCAGAGCAATAAAATTGAATTCTACCTTAGCTAACTTAAAAAATTTCACTGGAAATGAATATGAAATGAAATATGAAACATAACAAGATACATATGAAACATAAGAGACACATTTGCTACACTCACAACCATATGAATCTCGTGAAACAGAGCCACTACCTTTCATTAATCCTCTATAAAAAATATACAATGCAGAAGCAAAGTTTCTTTCCGACAGTCTCCCAGACGTTACAAGCCAACCAACCCTTTGCAAATAGTTTGCATACAATATATAGAATGTGCCATGAATAGATAGAATACCCAAGGGTTTGGGTGTTACTCGAATCATTACAAAATGAAGGTGGAGAGCCAAACATCAGCTACAGGTGCACTGCCACAAACATGACAAATGGCTTGGGTGACCCTTTGCCTTTCTTTGCCACTTGGATAGATGCCCATCTAGAGTGAAAATACTTTAAATGCCACATTTGGTGCCAAAAAAGTGAAGTGTAGATGAGTGGGCCCACTTTGGAGAAGCCGGGAATTGAAATTTCGCAAACAGAGGCAATTTGGGCCTTTTTCCCTATATGTGTCGCGCCTTTTTCTGTATGCGCCGCGCCACTTTGAGGCCAGTTTTGAGGCACTTGCAGGAGTCCAAAATGTGCCCAAGTGTGCTTGTTGGAATCCTGTGCTATCTACTTTCCAACCCTAGTGGAATTTTTGAATTTGGAGCTCATTTTCCCCTCCAAATCTTCATTCTCCCAACACTGCTTCCTGTGTGTCAAAATAGGGGCAATGAGGCCATTTTTTGGGTGTTTTTGACCTCCTGGAGACTCAAATCATGCCCAAATTTCTTGCCCGAGTGACAGTAGTCGTGATTTTGCATGTTGAATGAAAAAATGAAAACCATTTCTCATTTGGAGTTCCCAACCCTACGCGTCGCGCCGATGGCGCGGCGTGTATAGAGAGAAAACCTGTGTTTGTGCCAAAAACTTTCCATGTGACCAAAATTGTCCCAAATTTCTTGAAATTTGGAATAGAGGTTCTCTAAGAGGCAATATGCTAGGCCACAGAAGCTTTGGCCAATATTCGAAGCTGATCTTTCTCTTTTTCCTCTTTTGTTGCTCTGCTAAATTTGGCCTTCAAGCTCCTTATCCGGGCCATTGCACTCATATTACGTGCCCTGTAATGACAAGCCATCCTCCTCAGTAAGTTTTTGTCTCTGTTGGCCTTCTCCAGCAATCTCTCTAGGTGGATATTGACCCGCTCTAACCATGACTCACGATCATTTTTTATCACTTGCTCCAAGGTAGTGAGCTCGATCCTCCTTTGCTGGGCAGCTTGTCGATTCTCACAGATGCTTTGCAGCTCCATGATTGTCTGCTGGTCCTCAAGCTGCTTGTTCCTCTACTCCAGATATTTTATGATCCATCGGGCCCTCTCCACATTGAGTATCAAGTCTTGGATCTCCATGTCCTGCTCCTGAATGGTCATCCTAAGTTGGGAATTTTCTACCTTTGCCTCATCATCCTGAATGAGGATGACATCAGTCTCCTGTCCACCTGATGGCCCCTCATCATGCACAGGATTCTTGCCCTTGTCCAGTACCTATGTCACTAATGATGGAAATGAGGCCCCTTCCACCCTAGGTGGAGATAACACTCGCTTTTCTGCTACAAAAAAGTGCCTACTGCCTCTCTGATATGTAACAAAAACTGGCATGGTAGTGGTCTCATGGTGCTCATGCTGATGAGAAGGACCACCCATCTCTTGCTCTTGCTTTGATAGTACCTGTGATGTGCTGAAGAAGTCACGGGAGATGAAGTCCTCCCAAGCAATGCCTTGCAATCCCAACTGATGATCTACCAAAATCCAGAGAAGAGCAAAGTGATACACACTATTAAGCTGCAACTGAGGGGTCTTATGTAGCATGAAGGTGTTCATCCTCTCTATGTTCCTGCATATGAAAAATGGGAGGCTCATCATCCTCACCCTGGTAAAGTGCATGAGAAACCAAATATGATAGGAATATAGTTGAGAGAACCTCCCCTCATAGCTGAAATATTTCATGATCAATCTCATGAGTGGAGCATACTCATCTTTCAAGTATCTGAAGGGAAAGACTCTTGTGAGCTAACTCAAGAATCTGGCCTTGATGTAAGGATCATAGTGTTGCCTATCCACTTTCTTCTTCTTATGCCACTATTCTCCAACATTTGGTATACCTGTTGCCTCTGATATAGCTTCGGGTGTCAATGTGAAAGTGACCTCGGCCAAGATAGACTGACCTCCATGTAGATGAAGCACAAATAGACAGGCCAACTCATGATGAACTCTAACATTTTCCACCCTTTGACAAAATTCAAAACATGCTAGGTGCTGGAAACATGACATGGCAAGAGGGCATGCTTGTAATTTAGTGAGGGTAGTGGGCTCATCCCTGGCATGTCTGCCACTCTTGTGGTGTCTCTTGGGAGCCTGCTCTTCTGAGGATGAGTCACTTTGTGTCTCCATCTCATACTCTGACGAATGTTGTGATGTCATGACTGCAGTGCGGACTGTGATTAGGCTGCCCTTTGATGATGGTGTGAGGCTCGGTGCCTTTGTGATATTTGTCACCAAGGGGAACAATGAAACAAGGATATTAGGAAGGGAGTAATGTAATGGGAATAGGCATTATAGGGAGAAATTTGTTTAGCGATATGGGAGGAGTTTGGGTATTTGGATAGGATAGGGTTTGGGGTTTTAACAAGGTAGGGTTTGGGGTGTCATGTTGACGAAATAGTGGAGGGATAGGGGAGAGGGTTTGGTAGTTGTTTAGGGCATGGATTTTAGGAAAAATGATAAAGGAAGGATGGGAAAAATGGTAGGTGAGGGGAAAATGGTGGGTGGAATGGAACCTTGGCACTAACAACTCACTTTAGCAACCCTAGCCATTCATGGTTTTTTATGATTTCTTATGGTTGATTTTATGCATTGGTTGAATTCAAACATCGGTATAAACCATCATATCATTGATAAAATTTGATGAACAAATGATGTTATAAAGTCTACCTTTCAATTTGATAGCATTCACAAAAACTTTGAAGTGATGGGCACTTGTTTTGGCCCTTCGTTTGTGTGTGCCACACGGAAAGCCCAGTGCTTCACCCCCTGGGTATCCGCCGTGCCTATGTAAATTTTGAACTGCGGGCAGGCTCTGTGTGCGCCGCGCCCTCTGTATGCGCCATGCTGCTTGAAACCGCCTCCAACTCCCTCAAACACTCACACCTTTTGCGACGTTTCTCCAAGGCTTGGATTTGCTCAATGCCTTTGATTTTGATGAAAACTTGTATATATAGCTTTGGAAGTGATGGGTTAAATTTTTTCCTCCTCAAAAAACCATTTTTCTAATGTTATGTTTTGGCACTTTTTCACTGACTTTAAAACACACTGATTTTCACTTTCCCTTTGAAATTTTAGCTCAAATGATGAAATTTTCGGCACTCTTTGCAGGGATTGCACGACAGGACATTTGACCATGGAAACCATGACTGCATCTGAAGAAATCAACTGACAACTTTTTTGAAAATTTTGTCATAAATGACACTGTTTGGCTTTTCTTCAAAATAGAGTTTTGAAGAAGAGTCGAAGTCTATCCACATGACGATGAAGCTCTCTGAACCATAACTGTGTAAGGGCCTCACTCTGCTATGCATGGCTTTATTGGACATGTTCAAAGACCAAATTGATGAATCCCTAGACCTAGACATAGAAAATGACTTTTGTCCTTTAAAGGACAAGGCCTTGACTGTCATGGACTTTGATGATTATTGACAAAAGCCCTGAGCCAGCAGGAGCCAGACATGAGGGGGAATGACTACCATGACCTTCTCTGTCAGATTATGGCATGCCCCTAGCAGAATGCAGCTGGGTGAATGGAGCAGGACACCTAAAAATGAAATGCATAAAGAGTTTTGATCTCTGACGGAGGACTGACCAGACCGACTCTGACAATTGTCAAAGAGGTAGAAAATGTTTCATCCTTTAATTTGGAAAATTAAAGTACTAAATTAAAAGTGTCCATTCCCTTGACTTAGCTGGAAAATAATAGTAATTATAAACACTAGGTGTCTAGAATTCTGCAAATAGACCCTTTTTCATATATGGTAAACATTGAAGATGATCATCCTGAACTCATTTTTGGTCCAGCCATAGAAGGTCAGTTTGAAGGTAGTGAATTTCCTCCCTTTTATCTGAGTCTTAGATTTCATGAGTACATTCTCCATAATGCCATGTTTGATTTCAGAGCTTCTCATAATTTTATCCCTAATGCCATTATGGAGATGTTGGGCATAGATATTACCCAGAAATACCATGATCTGTACTCCTTTGACTTTGGTAGAGTTCATTGCATTGCTCTTGTCAAATATTTGGTAGTGTCTTTAGATCAAATCCCGGCCAAAAAGGTTTTGATGGATGTAGTTGTTGTTGATATTCCATTGCAATTCAGTATGCTCTTGTCTAGATTGTGGGGTGCTAAACTTAAGGGCACTTTACGACTTGACTTCTTTTATGCTACTACTTCCATTTGCAGTCAATTTAGAAATTTATACCGAGAGAAGAAAATGAAATACATGATAACCAGCAAAGGGAAGCCACTCAATCATCCAATAAATGTTGTACATACCGATTTAGAATCATTTGTTTTATATTCTGATAGTGGATTAAATATGTAAATATTCATATTGTAGAAGTAGATAATGTACTAGAAATTTCAGAGAATTTTAGGGAAGTCCTTAAGCAGGGAAAAGAGAAAATAGCAAGTCCTTCTGAGTAGTAGAAGGTCAGTGAAGAGAAGAAAAATGAAGTAATCAGTCAAGGTAAGGAAGTGAAGGGAACAGAATTTTAGCATCTAGAAGATAAAGTCGGCCTTTGGAGCATGGATTTTGATGATCACGTGGGTAAGGATGGTACCGGTATAGGAATTTGGATTTGCAGCCTTGCTTTCCAGCCCACCAAAATCCCAAGTAATGTTAGAGTATGTTCTTACAAGTTGGATTTTGATTTCTCTAACAATGAAGTGAAGTATGAAGCTTTGATTACAGGTCTTAAAATTTTGATGAAATTGAATGCAAAAAGGATTTTTGTCTATGGTAATTCAGAGCTGGTGATGAAACAGGTAAAGGGAGAGTATCAAGCAAAGCATCCGCAAATGAGAGCCTATAGAAATGCAGTTCTAGATATTTTGAGAATGTTTCCTGAATATACCTTGACGATAGTACCCTGAACTCAAAACATTATTGCAGATTTTCTCACCACTACTACAAGTAATTTGAAGATCCCAAAGAACTCCAACAATAAGTTTGAAATTCATGTCAAACACCAGACTAATGTTCCAGATAATTTAAGGTATTGGCAAGTATTTTGGGATGATAATGAAATCAATGCCTTTTTGCAAAATGAAGGAAATTTCAAGGATGCTTCCATTGATGATGATTGTGATACCGATGAACAAGAGATTGAGGTGAATAATATGGAGGTATTACAGCTACAGGATAACATTATTCCTAGAGGTCTCATACCTTTAGAGGAGCTTTTTTATCAAGATGATGTTGCAAGAAAGTCAAGCTTGGTGCCTACCGATAAAGGAGTTGAGGATGTCAATTTTGGAATAGCTAACAAGCCCAAGCTTGTAAAGTTATCGAAAGCATTGTCTCCTAAGGTAAAGGCCCAATATGTTAGATTACTTTTTGAATTCTCTGATGTGTTTGCATGGGTTTATTCATATTTGAAGGTGTATGACAAAGATATAATTCAACATACGATTCCTATCAAGCTAGATCAAAAGCCTTTCAAACAGAAATTGAGAAGGATCAATCCAAAGCTATTGCCATCCATTGAAAAAGAGGTAAACAGATTGTTCAAAGCTAGCATCATTGTTCCAATCAGATTTTCTGATTGAATTTCGAATCTGGTCCAGGTATGAAAGAAGACTAGAGAAATAAGGTTATGCATAGATTTACAGAACCTCAACAAATTATCCTTAAAGGATGGCTATCCACTTCCAAAAATGGACCATATTCCGCAAAGAATAGTTGGAGCATTACAGATATCACTACTCGATGGTTACTCAAGATATAATCATATCTTGGTGCATGAAAAAGACCAAGACAAAACTTCCTTCTCAACACCTTGCGGAACTTTTCAGTATGCCAAAATGACATTCGGATTGAATAATTTCGGAGCCACTTTTCAGCGAGCGATGGACATCTCTTTTGCTAATGAGAAAGATGTCTTCTTAGTTGTTTATTTAGATTATTTGATGGTATTCTCTGGTTCTGATGATGAATACTTGCACCACTTAAGGATTGTCTTTCAGAGATGTAGAAAGTTCGGGATTTCTCTCAACCCCAAGAAAAGTCTTTTTTCCATGGATGAGGGTAAACTCCTTGGTCATATCATTTCTAAATATGGTATATGCATTGATCCTTAAAGGGTGGAGGCAATTCAACATATACATTTTTCTCACAACAAAAAAGAGATTCAGGCTTTCAATGGTAAGATGAATTTCTTACATAGATTTATATCCAATTTGGTGGAACATTTACGAGAAATGACTAATATGTTGAAAAAGGACATCACTGTGAAACGGACAGAGGATGCCATGAAGTCATTCAATTTGGTAAAGTTTTCTTTGACCACAACCCCAATCTTCATTAGTCCTAATGACACTCAAGATTTCATTATATTTTCATTTGCATCCGAGCACACCATGGTTGCAGTATTAATGCAAAAGAGAGATAAGATTGAGCAACCAATTGCTTTTTTCAGTAGGACTATTTGACATGTTGCCTTGCGGTATAATATCATTGAAAAACAAGCGTTGGCTCTCATAAAAGAATTGAAGGATTTCAGAGCGTACATTATGCATTCAAATACGATAGTATATGTTCCTAATGCAGTAGTAAAGGATGTTCTAATGCAAACTGATCGAGACGGAAGAAGAGGTAAGTGGATAGCAACAATGTTGGAATATGATTTGGAGATTAAACCCACAAAGCTGATCAAGGGACAAGGCTTAGCAAAATTGATGGCAGAATCAAATATGCATGCTATAGACATAGATCTCATAGCAACATTGTTGAAGGATGAGGATGATGGCTCACTCATTCAAGTTTCAGAAATTTTTCTTCAATCGCCGTGGTATTATGATATAGTTTATGTTCTTCAGTATCTTTTGCCACCTTTTGGAATGTCAAGGAGCAAAGGTATATCACTAAAACTGAAATCAGCTAAATTTTGCATTTTAAATAGTGTTCTTTATTGGAAAGATCCAATAGGGGTTCTTCTTAATTATTTGGTTGAAGATGAAGCTTAACAGATGATTCATGATTTTCATAAAGATGATTGTGGCGGTCATTTGTTTTGGAAAAAAACAGCTAACAAAGTGTTGAGAGCAGGATATTATCGGCCGAATTTATTTTTAGATTTGTATAAAACAGTGATGAGTTGCCATGAATGCCAAGTTTTTCAAGGAAAAAGGAAGCTTCTTCCTCTTCCTCTGAAACTAGTTGAAGTAAATGCACCTTTCCAATAGTGGGGACTTGATTTCATAGGGGAAATCCATCTTATATCATCAGCACAACATTGATGGATCTTGACAGCTACTGATTACTTCACCAAGTGGATTGAAGCCATTCCGACAAGGTAGGCCATGGATACGATAATCATTCAATTTTTAGAATATAATGTCTTGTCTTGTTTTGGTTGCCCTCACAAGCATAATAGATAATGCAGCAGCATTTAAGTACAAGAAGATGGTGGAGTTCTATAATAAGTACAATATTACATTGGGTCATTCCAAAACATACTACCCGTAGGGCAATGGATTGACTGAGCCATCAAATAAGTCCTTGGTGAATATAATCAAGAAAATGTTGGAGGAAAATAAAAAGAATTGGCATCAAAAGCTTGTTAATGCCATGTGGGCCGACAAAGTGAGTAACAAGAAATCCATATGTATGTCACATTTTGAGTTGGTTTATGGTACTGATACAGTATTTCCTATGTCACTTGCAGTCCTGGTCATGAGATTACTACATGAAGATGGTAGTGAAGGGGATGATATTCAGTGAAGAATTAATCAAATGATTCACCTTCAGCTAACTAGGGAAGAGGTTTCTCAAAATACTTTCCAATTGCAAGAAAAGATAAAGAAGATCTATGACCGCAAAACCAAAGTAGAGAAGTTTCAGTTAGAGGATGTAGTGCTACGGTGGGATGCATGAAATGAGGACAAAGGAAAGCATGGTATGTTTGACAATCTATGGAAAGGACCATATAATATCTCAGTATACAGAGGAAAAAATGCCTTTTTATTAAAAGAAATGGATGGTCAGGATTGTTCAGGAGGGCTAGTGAATGGTAGGCTCCTGAAGCACTACTAATTTTGGGATGGTTCCCTGAAATTATGGCACTTTTATTGTATACACCATTGTGATTTTACTTGCAAGTTTTCGAGTACACCGTCATTTGATCTTGGGGCCCTAAGGGAAGGCTATAAAGTTTAAATGATTAGTGCCAAGTTAGAGTTGGTTTATAGTCAAGTTTTGAGTCAATTTGGTTGAGAGTAAGTGTTCAAAGGTATTGAGTCATTCTAGATTTTTTGGTTTTGACCATATTGCCCAATGGGTGAGGCACTTCATGTTCTTGACACCTCCAAGAAGCTGCTATCCCCAATAAGGCCAATGTTACTGTCAATATCTGCATACTTCCATCAGGGATCAAAATTGACTCTCTACATTTTCATTTTAGGAGTCCCATACTCAAAAATTTTGCATCATTTTATTAGGTCATGATATACTGATCCACTAATGGTTGTTTGTTGTCCAACTCTTCTGTCATAGACTATACTTGCTTTCCTTCTTCAGATTGTCTTTAGTCATGTTTCATAATTAATCTATAGTTCATTTCATTAGGTTTATGGTTTCATCACCAAGGTCAAGAAACTAATTTCAAAGTGTAAATAAAGGTCGGCAAGGGTATGAGGATGATCAATAAATGAAGAATGATGGCTTGAAAGTCATAGCTACTAAAATTATTATCTTTTTAACCTAATGTAATTTTCACCTCAAAAACATGTTTTTGAGGTGAAAATAGAGTATTTTAGTTTATATGTATTTCATATCTAATTTTAAGTTCCTATATGTAATAAGTGATCCCAGTAGCATCAGAGCATTTCTCCTTACTGCAAGACAAACAAGCATTGTAAAATTCAAGTCAAGATTGAGCATTCATCCACCTGTCAAAAAGAAAAGGGTCAGAAAATCAAGAACGGTGACAAAATGGGGTGAAAAGGTGAAAGTGACAAAACATTAGCAAAGGGGGTTTTGAGGAGCAGAAGTTAAATTCAAGTGTGTATAAAGGTCTTCTTGCCTTCATATCTCCTTTAATTCCATTTAACCTCCCATTGAATTAACCCTAGCAGAAGTTTTTCCGATTTAAGGGTTAAAATTAGCAGAAACAGCTTGGTGTTGCATGTTTCCTCTTGGTGTTGTGCACTCCCTCTGTGCGCTACGCATTTGACTAGTTTCATCGATATTTTCCCTTCGACATTCCTAACACCTTCTTAGCTTTAAGCAAGTAAGTAAAACATCATTTTCCCTCTCCTCAAAGTTATTTCCTCAATGTTTGAAGAGTGAAATCAATATTGGTGTTACTTTCATTTGCAAAACCCTAGTTTTTCTCTTAGCCCTAATTTTTGCAAGAAATCTTCTTGTTTTCCATAAGATACCTGATCAATTCCCTATATTCCTCTTCAAAAACCTCTATCTCTACACCCACCGGACTTCCATCTACCTTTCCTTTTTCTTTTTCCTTCCCAAACACTTCCATTCCCAGACCATTTACTTAGGGTTTTATAACAAAGACACCATGGCTAATGAAGAGTATAGGCCACACAGTGAAGAAGAGAGATCAGGCAGAGAGAGAAACATAGAGCAGAGAAGGCCTCATACTTCTCAGGTTTGAACCCATAGATCTCAAAGAGCTCCTAGCATCTCCTATTACAGTGACAACCTTCAAATGGTTAGGGTTTCTTGGGTTTTGTGAGCAGGTTCAAGTAGTCCAGTACCACCCTCAGTTGACTAGGCTTTCCATAACTAAAATTAAAGATAACCAAGTCACTCTTGTAGGCATAACTTTCACATTGTCTACTGCCATCATATCAGCTACCATTGGGATTCTAGAATTTGGGGAAAAATGGTTCAAGTAGGGTGAGATAGAAGCATGTTTTTATGAACCATACCTCAAAGCTAGATACAAAAGTCACAGAAAAGGCTACTTCCCTTTCTCATATCTCCTTGACAGATATGCACCTATGATGAAGATTGTAATGAAATATTTTTCATGTGAGGGTAGGTTCTCTAGGGCCTATTCCTACCACATCCAGTTACATATGCATTTCACTAGGGTTAAAATGCTCAATATACCTTACTGTATTTTCAGGACTGTGGAGAAGATGGCTTACACTGCCTAGAGAAGAAAACACAAAGATCAAATGAAGATTTCATTTCACCATTCCCTCATAAAGATCATAGTTCTTTATCACCTTAAATATCTTAACATTGCATGAAGTACATTTATAGATAATCCCATTTTCTCGCAAGCTTCCATTCAAGACATTCCATCATCATCTCATCCACCATCCTCCATCCCTTCATCTCAGCCCATGCATTATTCATCCTCCTCTGACGAGTCAGTCATACCATCACCTCCTTTATCACCTCTCCAAAAACCTATTCTTTCATCTGATAGAAAAAGGGATAGTGGCAAAGGACAAAGTGATGAGGGTCATAGTAGCAAGCTAGGAAGGGCTAATTTAGTTACTTTGGTGCACACTTATCAGAGAGGAAACACGCAAGTGGTTTCCCCACATATTGTGGGAGGGGCCTTTCTCTCTTCATCAGCAAAGCAGGTACACAAAAGAAAGGAAAAATGGCTAAAACGGAAATGAAAAAACAGGAAATAGACCCCCATGAAACTGGGAAGGATTTTGATTTAGTAGACTGAGATGAGGAATATTTATTCATCCTTCTCTGATGAGTTAGTCATACCATCACCTCCATTATCACCACTCCACAAACTTGTTCTTTTATTTGACAGAAAAGGGGACAATGGCAAATGACAAAGTGATTAGGTTCAAAGCAGCAAGCCAGGAAGGGCTAATTTAGGTACTTTGGTGCACAATTATCAGAGAGGAAATAGGAAAGTGTTTGCCCCATGGATTTTAGGAGGGGCCTTGCTCTCTTCATCAGTAAAGCAGGTACACAAAGGAAAGGAAAAAATGGTTGAAACAGAAATGCAAAAACAGGAAGAAGACCCCCATGAAACTGAGCTGGATTTTGATTTAGTGAATTTAGATGAGGAAGATGAGAAGGAAAACACTAGAATGATCTTCAAAGAGCAAGAAGCATTGATAGGTGGGTTACAAGTGAATATACAAAGAGAAAATTACATCATATCTTATTATGAACAAGAAAATAAGCAAATGGACACCAAGCAGAAGCTTATGGAAGTTCAGCTCATCAAAGCTAAAAGGGAAGCTGAAAAGTTTAAAGTCCAACTTGAGGAAGCCTATGGTGACTATGGTGAACCCATGGAGGAAAACATGCCCAGAAGGAGGCCTAGGACTAGAGGCCTAAAATGAGCTTTGAAGCTTGAAAGAGAAAACGAAGCTCAACTTGCTAGCCGACTCACCTTAAATGAACAATTTGGCATAATGATGAATCAGAAAAGGGAATAATAGCTTGAGAGGGATAACAATCATCTTGAGGAACTATTAGCTAAAGCTAATAGAAACACAGAAGTTCAAATAAAAATGGTCAAATACTATGCCATGAGAAACAAAATTGATAGAGCCAAGCTCAAAAGGGCTCATGCAAAAATTGAGGCCTTAACTCATCAAAAGGAGAAGGATAAGCTTGAAATGTTGGTGGAGGCTTCTATCAATGCTTAGATAGCTTTAGCACCATCTATGTCAACCATTTTTGAAGACCCTAAACTCATTTTTGGCTTTTGGCATTTCGTGTTTTTTCTAGGCAATTTTTATATCAATTTTTTGGCCAAATGCCCAGTACGCACTTTTTGGGGGCATTATTTGGAGGGATGGACACCACCATTGGATTCAGAAGGCCTAATACAGTTAGGAAAACCATGTTTCCATCCTTGTAAGGCAAAATTGGTTGGTGAAAATGGCAAAAACTAGCAAAAAATCGCATTTCTACCTCATTTTTGGACTAGACACTACACGTTTGACCAGTCTCAGGAGAATCCATTTTTGGAGGGACAAATCAAGTTCATTTTGAAATCTGAATGTAGATCTAGACGCTAGACATGATATGCTTTCCAACAAGCTATCTTAAGCTCAATTTGGACACCAGGGAGGTAGCCAAATCTCATCTTGAAAATGGTGCTCCGTGTTTCCTTCAGACGATATGCGTTTGACACTGGCGTTGCGCACTTGACAAGCAACCAGTTCTTTCACTGTTTCTTTCGTTTCTCACTTTTCACTTTTGGGATTTTGGTTTTTCACTGATGTAATTCATGATGATGATGTAATTAAATTATATTTTTTGTTACCTAGGGTAGATACATCATATGAATGGCCTAAGTGGCTTGTAATGAATCAATTTGGTTCATATTAGGAATGAGTTAGTTTGACCACCCTAGTCTTTCGTTGTCAGTTCAGTATTGTGTGCAACTACTCCTCCTCTCATGGAATTTGATCCCTGAGGCTAGTATTAGCTTTTTTTAGGCCTATATCATGTATTTAATAAGTCATTGTGTGGGTTGGACTCAGTTGGATGCTCAGAGCTTGATTGTACATCATTATAAGCAATTTGGCAAGGAGATTAATAAGATTTGTAGCTATTTTTATGGGAT
Organism: Pinus taeda; assembly: GCA_000404065.3. NCBI lineage: Eukaryota > Viridiplantae > Streptophyta > Pinopsida > Pinales > Pinaceae > Pinus > Pinus taeda. The sequence goes on along the minus strand of APFE031404108.1, from coordinate 147,060 downwards.
CCCTATGGCATGGAGTTTTAGTATAGTCTCTTCTTTTGTGTTCATTTTTTTACATGTTTTATGTATGCCATCATTCATTTCATTGCTTCTAGTTGAATGTTTTCAAGTTTGATAGGTAGAATACATTGTATCAGTGCTCTGCCTTGGGAAAACAGTTAACATTTCATGTTTTCTACTGTTTAAGAAGGATCCATGATTGTCACATGCCTCTCTTAGCTCCTCATCAATCTTAAACACCTCACATCGTCAAGTCTAAAGTGTTGAAACCTATGCCTACCTTGCCCCATAGAACACCCTGCATTTCTGACCTAATTTCCCAAACCTAAACTGCCAAGCTCCTCCTGATCCAGCAAAACACCAGCAAAATTCAATAAAAACCTCTGAGCTACTATACCTAGCCTAAAATCCTCTACCTGATCCAATCATATTAACTAAGATCCTTACAGAGAGCACCCTCTCCCGGCCTAATAGGGCTAGCTACTAGGCTAAGCTTGGTTTGTGGCTACCCCAACATTGTTTCCCTTCAGCTTGACGTCAATCTAGGTGATAACATATTACATTACCATTACCAACATGAAATGGAAGTGATAAGTGAGGAGGGAAAGCTTAGAACTCCTTCTTCATCATTATTTTTTCCATTTAAAATACAAATTTATTTTACTTTATTTTTCTAGAAAAGTGGAGATAAAAATATGCCTAGCTATGGAAACTATTTATTTGATGAAGCCAGATACAAGTTCTATTTGAAAACTAGATCATTGTCTCGCGTTGATTAATGGCATAAAATAATTGTAGGTTTTAATCCTATACGGAAATTACCTGCACACAAATTCTTAAAATATACAACGAAATAACTTAAAAAAATAGACACATAGATTCTCCCTTGGATCCAAAAACGAGGACTACAAGATTGATTTTTCATTATATTCCTTTAAATGTTACAATACACATATATACATGTTGAATCATTCATAAACCTCGATCCACTAACACTCGATTAGAACATAACCATAGTTCCCTTAACTGGATCTACAAAATACCATTTGCATAAAACAATAATGTCGAAAACCATATGCAAAACCATGCACAAAACCATGGGTAGGTTTGCTCACCATCTTTAGGTTCGACCCCCAACCTTGGCTCCGCCCAAATATTATTGGGTTTGCAAAGAAAACTAGGTTGCTACCCCAGACCTCATGATGCATGGAAAGAATATAAGATGCGCCCAAGAATAATGGCTCATAATCTAATGAATTTTGTCATATTTGACAACAACATAGTTATTGGCATGAAGAACATTATGCCATAGGATTGGGAATGTATGAAGACTTCATGGTTCCATCTTCTATACAATAATTGTAGCATTTTTATTTGATCCAGGTGGATATTGGTGGCCACTCAACTATTCTACATGGACCACAAACACTCTTTCCTATTAGTTTCCTATTTTTCCACACAATTTCCTATCTTGGCATTTTTTTATTTTTGGTAGTTTTTCAAGACCTGAACTTCCAAAGTCATTTCGCGACCCTAAATAGATTTTTTTTAGGGAAATGGGAAAATGTAAGTCAAAGGCTATGTTTGTAGTTGAAATTTATTTTCATGGATAGACCTTTGTAATAGGCTATCGTGTGTGCCAAACAGATTATATGCCAAATATATGACCCCGAGAAGTTGATGTTCCAAGTAACTCCATCGAGGCCCATAATATTTTGGCGCTTCATCTCCTATAGTTATGTTTTTGGGTGTTTAGGGTTTCTCATTGTTTCTACATGATAAAAAGTCGTTATTTATAAACTCACTGTAACATATTTTGAAGGCATGTCTCCATCACATATCTTCTCAGAGATATGATACTATTGTCTGATCTAGTTTGCTTTCATTTTACATGTGAACTGTTTTTCACATTTGTTATTTATGAATTGAAGTTCAGTTTTGTTGTATCTCTATGTTTTGGTTTAAATATATATTTCATTTCATTCCTTCATAAATATAGATCAGTGGTATTAGAGTGGTTTACTCTTTCTCTATTTTTCTATTCATGTCCCTAACGAGGTTGGGATATAAGAAGTTGGTACTCAAACTTCTTAAACCCTCGCAAGATTGTCCTCGACAACATTGATGGCCTCCGATGGAGGAAAAAATAAAGATGAGGGAGTAGACCTATCAAGTTGTTTGTCAAAGAATCCCTCAAGCGATAGAGGAATGAAATGATATTTTCCTAGAGCCTTCGTCTATTACCCATAGGTAACAAATCAACAATTATCAATAGGTGACAAATCTTCATCCAACAGTCACTTTGGAAGAGTCACCCATTTTAAGTTACAAATTAATTGTGATACTCATATATTCTAAGGCCAAATAGAAGAAGATGTTGCAGATATATGGTTATATTAGTTGGAAGGATACTTTTGGTCCATAATTTTTCTGATAAAGAGAAGATTATTTTTTCATTACTTAAAGTCATCTCCCCATATCAAGAACTGGTGCGAAAATTACTATGAGAAAAGGAACACAAAGGATTCCACATTGTTTTCTACCACACCCCCTTGGAACTCTTTTAAGGATGTTGCTAAGGAACAATATTACCCCATTGGAAGCTATATATACAAATATATAAAATATACCACACTTTGGTAGGAAAGGGACCAAGATGTGCTATAGATTATGAATATTTTTTATACTTCACGCACAAATTTTGGCATCAAGGACTCTAAGCAACATATGGTGTTAAATTATCATGGTTTTCTACACAAATGCATTCATATGGAGATGGAGTTATAATACATCGCCTCACTTGGTGCAACATACTGATATGCTACCTAAATCTAACAAAAATTTAAATAGAAGAAGTGGGACTTTGGTTTTGTGAATCCAAAGCAGGGTAAGGGTATCCCCAAATCATAGAAGAATGGAAAAATCCAAGGTGGAACAACCCAAGACAACCCATTGAAGCTAAAAGGAAAGAAAAATAATGGGAATACAAAGAAGGATATAGGAAAGTAGTGTGAGTTCCATAAGATCCCCACTCATAATACAAATGAGTGTCATGTAAACAAGTCACTAGTGGCTTAGTCGAAAGCTTCAAACTCAAATGTAGATTCTGACTCTAAACTAGACCATGACAAGGAGAAAAGGATCATTAATGCAAAGCTTAGTACCATTATTACTACTACCAAGGTCTGACACAAGGATCCCAAAGATTCAAGGGAAGGTGAGTGTCTCTTCCACTCACAAATGTGGGTAAAGGGTGATTCGTTGCATTTAGTTGTAAATATAGGGAGTCAAAAGAACCTCATCTCAGTAGAGGTCATTAAGTATTTGAGCCTACCGACAACACCACACCTGCAACCATGTACCATCAATTGGCTCCACCAAGGGCGATATCTCTGCATCAAGAAATAATGCCACCTTTCTTATATCAGCAAGCCTTTCACGAATGACATATTTTGTGATGTTTCTCCCCTTGAGGTTTTTGATGTTATTGGGCCAACCATACTTGGGGAAGCATAATGTTTTGTATGAGTCCAAGCCTCATACTATTATTGTTACTTTGCGAATAAAACAGTAATATCATCTCCAAGACCAGGAAATTTTTCTTCCTCCTAATTCACTCTCAAAGTAAGGGGAATGTCATAGTCACATCCATGGCCTCCATGCAGGACTCCTCTGCATGACAAAAGAAAGTCAATAAGATCATGGAAGAGTATAGAGATATCATCTCCTCACCAATAGGGTTACCTCTGCATTGTCAAGTTAAGAACTCCATCAAACTTCCCCTAGTGTACCTCTACCCAGTAGTCCAATATACCACCATTATCTTATGTAAAATGAAGAAATCATGTGGTATATCTAAGATTTGCTACAAAATGGGCACATTTGATGAAGTTCCTCATGTTGTGGGAGCCTAATTTTACTCATGCACAAGAAGGATGGGACCTAGAGGCTCTGTATACATTAACGATCACTCAACAAAATCACAGTTAAGAACATGTATGTGATTCCATGGATTGATGAACTTGTTGATCAACTCTAGGGGCCGAATACTTCAACAATACTGGTTTGATGTTTGGCTATCACCAATTTCTAATAGAACACAAGGATGCGTGGAAGACCACTTTCACATCCAAGGAGTGTCTTTTTGAGTGGTTAGTCATGCCCTTCAGTTTGACAAATGTAGACAGAGGGAAAGTTACAGAAATATTGTCATCAAAATGGTTCGCACATCTCCAACAATTCCATTTGAACATTAAATAAAAGAAGGGTAGCACTAATCTAATAATATATTTCCTCAGTTAATCATCGGTTATAACATTGACCACTATTCTCAACTATTTTGGGAAAAATAATTTTGGATGGCCGCAACTATACAAAAATTATCCAAAATTCACCACCACATGTTAGGCCCCTATACTACTAGTGTAACCCCTTATTGTTATTAGTACAACCCACTTATTATATTGATGTACCCATGTAGTGCCCATATTGTTACTATTGTGCCCCATAGAAGCCCACTATTGTTATTATTGTGCCCTTACATTATTATTGTTATGTAGGCTCTGATTATGTTATGACCCCTTAGACTCCTATATATAGAGAGGATGTATTTTCATTTGAATCATCCAAGAATTGTTCATTTATGTAATGTAAAGGAGGTTGCCCCCTCGAAGAGGCTGAATTCTAAGTCGTTGATCTATCTTTTCTATCTTTTCTTGAGCTGGTTCCATAACAGTATGAGCCAATTCAAAGCCTTGGAAATTCTCCAAAAGGGTCACCAAGATCATCACCACAACCTTACAGCTCACCTCTACGAAGCCCAGTGCATAGTCCGGGTATTGAACCCATTCAACAAGAAATATATGACTATATAGAGTCACTGGAAAGGAAAGAGACAACAACAAAGGAAAAAATTCAGAGTCCTGGAGAAGGGAGCAACTAGGTAAATGAACAATCAACCTCAAACATCTTAAAGCAGGAGATCTTTGAACTAGAAACATTGAACTAGTATCTCAAAAAAGAGAATCAAGCATTGAAGACACAAAGTGAGATCTAGATTGAAAAGAGTGACAATCCGATCCTTCATCTAAACATGTGGTATAAGAAAAACAAAAGGCTGAAGAAAGAAAAACAGAATTATGCAGAGAGAGATTATCACTTTAAAGTACAAAATTCTGATGAGAAAGCCTAGAATGTCGATCACTGCCAAAAAGAAGAAAACAATGAAACATGGAGATGATAAATAAGAGGCACAAGCGAATGACAAGGAAGAAGTGTATGAGGACATACAACATATCCAAAACCATTTAATACAAGTAGGACCACTCTTATATCATCTGTAACTAATTAGATAGAGATTAACTCCTAGGAGACTTTGTCAACATCTCTAAGAATTACGACACTAATATAATTGACAAACACTTTGTCAACATCTCTAAGAATTACGACACTAATATAATTGACAAACACCACCTACATATCCATCTTAATTTTAGATCCTAACCAATACATAACGACCTAATGAATAACTTATAAGCATAGATTGTGCACCTGTACTTCATTAGTCTATGCACCCTGGTTGACAATTTATGATTGACAATTCAAAGACATTGAATTGACCAAACAACATGATAATGAGAAATATTGTTGTAATGGCTATGTGCCTATAAATATTTTTGTATTGAGCCTTACTATTTCCCTTGGATTGAGAGAGAAGAGATTTCCTTTCGAATATAATATATATATATATATATATATATATATATATATATATAATATATTATATAATATATATATATATATAATATATATATATATATATATATATATATATATATTGTTTGCTAGGTTATGTGAATCCTAAGATTCCTGGCACATCTAACCTATTGCTTGAGTAGCCATGACCTATGCGAATTTTGTTGACATTTTGGCTAATGTGTTGTCCGTGATGGAAACCTACTTGATACAACTTGTCAACATTGTGATAACATGATGGTTATGTAGATTGATACAAATGATACACATGTTATGAACATATAGTTTGAAAGTTTAGAGACAAGTGAATGATAAAGGTGATGCTTGAGAAATTATATGTGAGTCCTATGAAGCAAGGTCATGTACATATGCAAGTTCTGTAAGTGAAAGCCACGTACAAAATCTAAACAATGGTAATTTTATTCCATGGTATTGGCGCCTAGTAATGGGAGCGACAACTGTTATTTGATCCTGTCAAAGAATACTAACGACATTACCAAGGTATTTACCTATGGTATTAGATAAGGCTAAAACAATATAACCAGATGGATATGAAGGTTGTAGGTGTGCAAGTATTGGGGTATACATGTGTGTGATCTAATTTGGAATAGGTATGCACCTATGAGCAAGGAGAAGACTCAAATCTGAAAGATCTTAAGTATGCTGAAATAATATATGCTTGATTTCTTAACTTGTTGCAAATGTCTAAGTAACTAACAATTATAGATCTGTGGTTATAATGATGTTGTGGTCTAAATGATTAATGCATAAGTCTTTAGTATTGATATTAAAGGTTCCAGAGTGGGATGTTATGTTTGCAATGAAATTTATTAGATATGTATGTAGGTGTGTTTGGGAATAGTCGCGTACATACATGGATCTATCTCTGTAGGGTCGCATATATATTCTGTGAAATATTTTTCAGTGTGTGAATATCTGTACATGGGTATTGTGTGTGGTAAGAAGGTACATATGCAGATATGCCTTGTGGAAGTTGTGTATATAAACTAGGGCTTGATTTGATGTTTGATGTTCACAGTTGATGACGTCTGGTTTATTTGTTTTCGTTTGTCAATGATGTCTCTATCTTAATAATATATCTCTAACAATGATGTTTAGGTTGGTTAATTGGTAGTGATGCTACAATATGGATCTATGATTGGTTCAGTAAATCTGTGATTGATGTATGTATGTTTTTTTTTACAGCACTTCAGGTTTCAACTTTATGTGGTTTAAGATCTGTATGTGGGGAAGATATAGAGAAAGCGCGTATATACGTCTGTCTTATTTAGGACAATAACATACATATTCTAATATTTATTTATGGTTGGGTTCTATATCCAATGGTTTGATGCTTCAGAAATTCAGTTGATTTGCAATGTTATAGTGTCTCAAATTCAATGCTTTAGTTTGACATGTTTGTTTGGGATTATTGTTGATATGGGTCCAGTTTGAAAATATGATGAAAGGTGGCCTACAGGTTGTTTGATGATTATTTGACAGGTGGATCTAGTTTGAAACATTTTGAAAAGTGGTCTACAAGTAGTTGAGGGTTGCACCCTTCAAAAATGGGGTAGGATCTTCCTTCTAGTAGAAGCTGGTAAATAAGATTAGGGGGTTGTAGCTCCCTTCCAATAGGATTTGGGGAACGAGTCGAGGTTGCATCCTCCTATATGTGGGTGACTGCGTAATGATAAGAGTTTGCATCAGTACAAATGTAATAAAATATTTTCTTTATATTATAAGAAAGAAGACAAAGACATCAACAATGGTGGTTTTCTCCTAAACTAGGTTTCCACCTAAAAATCTTGGTCTTCTATGTGTGTTTCTCAATTTTTGTGATTCTTTTATGTTCTTTATTGCATACTACAAAGTAATTAATCTACTGATGCAATAATTAAATGTAGTCATCTGATAGAACACATGAGAAATCAGTAAACTGGATATATGTTGGTTTCTTTCTCTGGAGTGGCGTATATACGCATGTTTCTTTAAGAACAATAGCGTACATAGTTCAGAATATAAAGTTTTGATTGTTAGAGTTTGAAATATTGATTCACCCCCCCACCCCCCCCCCTTAGTATTTTTCCCAATAATTGGTATCAGAGCAGGTCCTTTAAAAGAGGCTTGATCGCTTAAAGGGAGATCCATTAAGATGAGTAACCAATGAGCATTTTCTATGAAGCCACCTTTGCTTAATGGAACTAACTTTGTATTTTGGAAAGTCAAAATGAGATCATTTTTGCAGTCACTTAGAGTTGATGTATGGGAAATTGTTGAAGGTTAATATCAATACCCATCCTCCATTCCCATAGATGATGCAGGGAAGAAACAGTATGAGACCACTGTAAAGGAAGTCAATTCTCTCTTAGGAAGCTTTCCTGAATCACAATTTGTGAATATCATGCAGCTAAATACTACAAAGGCTATATGGGACATGATTATCCAAATCTATGAAGGTGACACTAAGGTAAAAAGCACTAAATTTCAAGCATTTGGAATTCAATATGAGACTTTTAGAATGCATGATGATGTAAGTATTACAATATTTTACCTTAGAGGAGATGAGATCGTTAAATCAATGAAAAATCTTGGTGATGAAATAAAGGATTCTATTTTTGTTGAGAAAATTCTAAGATCTCTAACCTCAAAGTTCGATTCCAAAGTCTCTTCCATTGAAGAAATGCTTGATTTGAAGAATCTCATTGTTGAACAACTCCATGGGATTTTAACAGCTTATGATATGAGAAAAGGGGGTCCATTAGATATCAGAGAACAAATATTCAAAGCTGCATACAAAGTGAAGGAAAAGAAAGAGCTTAAGGAAATAGGTTATGTTTTAGATAAAGAAGAAGCGTAGTTTGTGAAGAAACTCTAAGTAGGAACTGGAAGATTCAAAGGTAAGATTCCTTATAAAATTTTTTCCTGTGGAAGAGTAGGTCATTGTGCCATTAACTTTCCTTATAAAGAAAATCATTAGAAAGGGAAGAATTTTCCAAAAAGGAATGTTAAAATAAATTTTGATAGCAAGAATTTTTTTATACTCATGAAGATAGTGAATATTCTTCCAATAATGAGCATGATGAATCACATCAAGATTATATGTTATTTATGGGACTTGAAGAACAATGTGTATATGAATCTGATGATTTCTTTATGGATTCTCTAGGAGAAATTGATAGTGAATATTCTTTCAGTAATGAGGATGATAAATCAGTTCAGGATTATCCTTTACTTATGGCATTTGAAGAACAATGTGTAGATGAATCTGATGATGTCTTTATGGATGTTCTAGAAAAAATTTGATAGGTTTAGGGTTATAAACAAGAATAAAGAAAAGGAAATCAATATGTATAAGGAAAACACTCTTGTTAAAGAAATAACTTAGCTAAAAATTTGTCTAGAAGAAGTTAAATTAGCTAAAGAAGTTTTGAAAATACAATTTATAGAAAAGAAAAGACACTGTGAAAATTTTGAACTTGAAATTGTGGGTCTAAGAAAGAAACTTGAGAAAACAAAGGCTCTAAATCTTAGATTTGCTAAAGGATCTAAGAATTTAGAAGAAATAATTAAAATAGAACACTCTCCTCTAATTAATACAGGTCTTAGATACAACCGAAATGGTGAAACATCAAATACTATGAAATCTTCTAAAATAGGTACATGAATCTGTGTCAATGCAGTACAAGGAAGAAGTCATCAGAATTATAGAACTCAACAAAAGAATGAAGGATCAAATCCTTCCCATGCAAAACAACCTTACCATGAACAAAAGGAAAGTTACTCAAGAAGGTACTACACTCCCAAGTATTTTTACTTCAATGGCCAATGCTTCACTTATCACAATTTTGGCTATAAAGAATTTCATTGTGTTACCTATAAAACATTTATGACTAGAGAAGTAAGAAAAAAACAAAATACAATCGGGACAAAGAAATCTTCTTGTTAGGGTCTTATTAATATAGGAGTCTTGTATTTTGAAGGAGTATTTATCCCACTAAGATATCATAAATATTTATTTTATCATTTCAATTTTGTTGTTGAAAAGAAAAATAAAAGAAAAGGTAAAAATCAAAATAAAAAATAAGAAAAATGCAAGGAAAAAGAAAAGAAAAAGGGGAATAAAAGAAAAATGAAAATAAAAAATAAAAGATTAAGAAATTAAAAATATATATATAATAAAGTCCCCTATAGCGATGCCAGTTAAAATGTCGCTTTTAAAATCTGTTGAGAAAGTTTCAATTGTTTTAAAAACTTTGGTTATAATATTTTCAGTATGATATTACATTTTTTGTCATTTTGTTATAATAAGTGTGCATGCGCTGACGATGGATATCTCCTTCGCCAGGATCAATGGTAGGAGAAACTTTTCAGACCTCCTGACACTCTTGACTGTTAATGGAATGGGGGGGAGGGTTTGGAAAGGAATATTCCTCCGAACCCCCTTAAGACAATGTGACAATACCTTAACCTTTTTGGGGGGTCCCCTCCTAAAACAACTTACATGCTCACCCCCCCGAAAACTACCCTCTCCTTCTCGCTTCCGCCCGCCACCTCCCCATGTCACCTCCCAACGTCACTTCCACCTATTCCCCACACCATTTATCCTTCCTCCATCCTCAAGGTCAACCTCATCCCTCTCCATGTCGACACCCTTCCTTACCATCCAACCATTCAAACGTTCCAATTTACTTGTCGATTAAATGTTGGGAATTTACTCTTTCCTGCTAAATTGATCCTTTTCTGAATTAATTTCCCCCCCCCCCGACTGAAATGATTGTTGTTTTGTTATATCCCTCTTCATTCCCTTTATAAACTACCAGAGGAGTCAACATTTCTTCCCTTTCATGATTTTATTCTATGTGCAGGTAGTTATAGGGTGAATTTACGGTGAATAGACATTGTTGGTAAATCATTTTCATAGCAAAATATTGCCAATTTGTAAACTGGGTGACCTGTTTCCTAATATTTCTCTGTTTAAAATGTCTACATATAAAAGAAAGAGAAAGATGGTTGAAGAGAACCCTATGATTCCCCCGCACCCAGAACTTGACAGAACACCTTTAATTGACACCCACTTGAAGATTTCTGACACTGATTGTGAGTTTGATCTATACGAAATTCACAATTGGGAAAAATAGAAATACCTCGACCACAACGATGATCTGAGCATCTAGGAAAAATTTCTCCCCTAATTCATTTTCCCCCAAACTGATTTATTCCCTGCATTCTCCACCTAGTGTCACCTTCGATACCTTCCTAGGAAGAAAGCAGTCATTGCCCAAAACAAAAAAAATATTTTCTCTATATCTCCTTAAGGCATTTGTCAGGCTTTACAAATAAATATCCAATCCTCCTTACATTCCTTTTCCTCTGATTCATTGATTGAGTTATACAAACAACTTACATTTCCCCAGAGAGATCATATTTCTTAGTGTTTCCTCCCTGAAAATGTTGAGTTACCTAGAACAACTCCCCCATACCTTGTTTCCATTTTTCCAAAAATGTCAAAATAGGTTATTTCAATGGTCACTCAACTACTTGGTTATAATTCAAACTAGTGGGTAGATGATGTAGTTTTAGGATTATTTTCATTTTTTTCAGTGGGACAAAAGCATTCAGTTTTGTTTAAATATAATCAATTCTCATCTGAAACCAAAAATGAGACGTTTATGAAATTCAAAGTTGAAGGAGCATTCAAATATTAGTTAGTGTTAGTGTGTCTCATGTTATATTATCAGGAACACATATTCAAATTCCAATTGCAGGAGATGGATGAGCAAGGAAACCCCTTGTTAGTTATCCATTAGACTTCAATGGTCAAGAGGAATTCAAAGAAATACACCTACAAAGATTTTGTAGATCAATTTCTTCACACTTCTCTATGGTTTTTATGTAGTGACATCATACCAAGGATATCTCCAGAAATAAAGTAGGTCTTACACCTTTCAGAACATTCAAAGGTTGCAGACTGGTACTTTTACCAGAACTACATGGAGAAAATGATTTATGGATGTGAACTCCCTCAATATCGCCTACTAGTTTTTGTACTAGTAAGAGTAGTTTCTTTAGAGTAACCTAGACAGTTGATTAATATGGATGAGATGCATCTTGTATCTAACAAGAAAAAATCATAGTTCAAACTAAAAGCACAAGTGGGCCCTTACATTGTGAACACTAGAGAAACAATAAAGGAGTTGGAGATAATCCTAAAACATATGAAGTTAAAACTCATTTTTACATGATCCTATGACCCCTTAGGAGTAATCTCTAGGCTAAGGGTTGAACAAAAAAGTACTACTTATCCTCATATGCCAAGGCTTAAGATAGAGCCATATGAAAACCAAGAGGAATGGGTAGAAGACACTTTAGTCGAAGCTGAGGAATAGATGGTTGGTGAGTCATCATTAAAAAATCCCATCCCTAAAGATAAAGAAATCAAGAGGCCAAGGGAAATTATGTCACCTACCAACTTAGAGACACAAGCTATATATTTTCTTATTTTTAACATAAGGAAGAAGGATCAATAGTCCACAACCAAAACTGATAGCAGAACTAATCCTCGGGTGATCAACATTCAGGAAGAATCTTAAGAGGAAAGCGATACCCAGGAGCAAACAACTTTAGTTTTGACAAGAACTCCTACCACCTCACTCCCCTATATAGAAGAGATAATGAAATATCCTATTGCTTCTACTTCTCAGTCTCCACCGCAACCAAGTATTTTTGCTAGGTATAAAGAAATTAAACTAAAGAATGAAGCTCTTAAAGCTTTAACATACTCAGGTTCTGGAAATAGAATTCCACTACTCAGGATGGGTTATTTTCTGCTTTTGACTCAAAAAAGGGGCAATTTCAAATGGAATTCTTGGAGCCCAAGGTTCCAGCCCCTAGGGGTGATAAAGATTATAAGGCCTCAATATTTTTAGTTGACACTAAACAGGTCCATGAAATCAATCAGATTGATATGCATAAGTAGGAAAGAGAAAGGATTTATTCTACTTTGACCATCTTTGCCATGGATACTTTAAAATTGTAGGATTCATTGAACAATTTCCATTCACAGCTCAAAATTAAGAGGATTTCCTTTATGGCTAAAGATACCATAATCAGAATGTTGGAAGAATGGGTTATTAGCCTAGGATATGATCCTAGTCATGTCAAGGCAGTAGAGGAAGTTATCCAAAGCAAGAATGCTGACATTCAAGCTCTTAGAAAACAGACCAAACTCCAACTATAGAACACCCCCAAACCAAAGAAGTCACAAGTTTGGAGATGGAGAAAGATTTTTTTTTACTTTAGTAGTGGAGCAAAATACTCAAATACAAAAAATGGAATAAGACATGGAGGCACTACAAAAGGAAAAATAAAAATGGGAAGCAAAAGGGAAGAAGTGTTGGGTTGTGTTATATTATTTCCACGACTACCCCAGCAATTTATTTTTGGACCCTATATTAGATGGCAAGACCTACCTATGGTTTTGCGCATGTATTTCACACATGGTTTTGGGCATGATGGTTTTATGTCCATGGTATTTTGTAGATTTGGTCAAGGGAACTATTATTATGTTCTATTCCAGGGTTAATGGATTAGGGTTTATGAATGCTTCAGCATGTATATATATGTATTGTAACATTGAAAGGAAAATAATGAAAAATCAATCTAGTAGTCCCATTTTTGGGATCTAGGGGAAAATATATGTGTATATATGTTTTTTTTTTATGCTCTCACCATTGTTTATTTTCTAGTTTTTAGAACTGGAATGCAGGTAATTTATGTACGGGGTTAAAACCTACAAGAAACAGGTGAAGTAGTAGGTACATCAGCAAGAACATCAACAAGAAAAACTATAATTCAGCTCATGTCACATATAGAAGTTTCAGACTCCTCTGAAGGATAACTCAAGCTTTGGGGGGATTGTCTTTAACAAAAAAAGAAGTAGAGAAACTGACAGCAACTATGACCAAGATGGAGGAAAGTAAAATAAAGGAAGATAATGCATATTTGGTAGAACTGTAGAAGAACTTGAAACGTATTCAGCAAATTCAGGAGTATGAGGACCAATGCATCATTATTCAAATGTTAGGAGAAGCAAGGAGCAACATTTTGCATAACATCAACGCTAACATTACAGAATTATGGCCCTCCATTAAAATCATCTTTCAATAGGAGGAATTGGTACGAAGAGTGAAGGCAGCAATAGAGAAAACAAGAGCTGATATTGAACATAGACTAGAAGAAGCACAAAAAATCATCAAGATGCTAAACTCTAAAACCAAAGAAGAACTAGAGGAGCTCAATATCCAGGACGAAACAAAAGTAGTAATGGAAGTCAAATGAGTTTTGAGTAAAAATAATTTGATGGTGCAGTTGGAAAAAAACTACAAAGAGCTAGAGCTACAGGTAATGAGTTTCGATAAAAAAAAATATGTACCGCAGGAAAAGGGACGTCCAGAGCTCATAATCTCTAATGAAAATTGATTCCATTAGATAATTATCACGAACAACTTTGCAACATTATTGTAACTGTATCAAATTTTGAAAAATAAAAGGGAATTATCATTGGAGAAGCTTTCCTACAAGTCTTGCAACATGATTTGAATATACAACACGAAATTCATCTTTTGTTTGTGTTGGGAGCGGGATCCCCCAAGGGCCGTTTTGGGGCTAAAATCCCATGTTTTAGTCAAATTTTGTAATAAAATTGTAAAGTCTTCGCATTTTGTGGTCACAGAGCGCGAAGGTGTCATGTCTCATAAAGGGTAGTCCACCCTTAGTTTTTTAAAGTGAAGTCAGCTGTAAGAGATCTACCCATGGTTTGTGGACCATGGGATTGTATAAAAGAGCTAAGCTCTAAGTAGTTTTAGAGACATACAAGGTAAGAGAGTCGTAGCTTTAAAGTAATAAGTCTAAGTCTTGGGTTGTGGCATAGGTAGAGGCTCTTCAGCTGAGTGCGTAGAGGCCTAGGGTAGAAGTCCGTAGTTGAGTGCGCGGACCCCTGCAGCTATGTGTGCAGGGCGGACAAAGCTTGTAAATACTTGGAAGATATCAATAAAGAGAAATATTTGGAAATTCCCATGTCTTTGTTTTTCTAATGCATCTTGATATGCTATATATGAATTTCTTTTATTATTCTTATGTGATGCGTGAATGAATGCAATTACGTTGAATAATTGAACGCATTTACGATTATCTGTTTACGTGGTGTTAATTATAATTATTTGATAAGATAAGCAAGTCACTTAGATTAATTGGGGAATTTGCATGACACACTGCCATAGAAGTGTGAAAGTACCTGAGCAACAAACTAGGGTTGCACGAAGGTTGACCATACCCTTTCGCGGAGGTATTGAAGAATGAAATAAAGGTCTCGTCTTGCAAGCCCTAGAGTGAAGAAACCTATGCAAATGCAGGGATAGAGGGAATGAAACAACATCAAAACCATCTCAGGGTGCGAAAACTTGGTTCCAGCATCCCCCCATACTACTTCGGGTGAGACTTCAGTCCGCGCTCCGCGGGCTGATGCCGAAAGGGCCAATAGTGTAGGGATTTGTTTAGCTAATTAACGTTGAACCTGGGTCAGGCCCCCTAAAGCCAACAAATGGTTCCATTGCTGAGACTGGAATATGCATAAGAGATGTGTGATGTCATATCACTGGAATTCAACTAAGAAGGAGATCGAGGATTGGTTGGATAGGAATATCCACGAATTCGTGGCATAGGAGAACAGAAACCCACGACTAATAAAGGCACAATGGTTGGATAGGTACCTATATATAGATATCCATGAGATATTTTTCTGCTCCTTCCCAATTGAGCTATACGAGTGGATCGCGAAGCTAGCAAATAGCTAGGGAAGGTGGAAACTTGACGGTCCTATTGTTTGGACCCCAGAGCTAATACAAAAATTGGAAGCATCAGAGGACAAGATCGCTCGTGCTGTTGATCATTGACTCGATTGCATCATAGGAGGATTTGTGACTGAATTCATGGTTGACACCTTAGTTAGCTACAGTGAGGCAGAGTGACGCTTTTTAAAAGGAAGTTGAGGTAAGTACGTGAAATCTTTGAATACTTGGATTAAAATGCTATTGTGCAAAAAATGGGTTATGCAGCTACCTTGATGTTTGGAACTACGCGAAACGAAAAAAATTACAGGAACAAAGGAAAAAAGGGTTTGGAGTATAGTCCATTGATTTCACCTCTGTGAGGTGACGAGGAAGAGATAACAAATGTTTCTCCGCGAAGTGATATTCAGTTAATAAGACAAGGATTCCCATGAATACCACTCCACCAACACCACCTCCGACCTCACTACCATCGCCTCCAAATTCACCTGTGCCACCTCCACCTACACCACAGTTCAGTATGGCAAATACAGTGAATCTGCCTTTGTTCAAAGGCTTGGGAAATGAGGACCCAGACCAATTCTAGTTCATTGTGAAGACTGTATGGGAAGCTCAAGGTGTTACATATGATCATATGAAGAAGGCGACATTGGTTAGTGCTCTGCAAGATCACACACTAACTTGGTATATTAATTACTCTAATGATAACTCGAATGCTAGAGAAGCAGACATCCAGACAACAACGAATAGAGAATTCAGTAGGCCTAAATCTGAGGCACAGTCAATTATGGGATTCAAAGAAATTGCGATGAATTTAGGTGAGACACCTTGGGAACTAGATCAGAGGTTGAAGTGTATAATATGCGAAGCCAACATGAATTTGACAGACGGACAACACTGCGAGTGGTTTGCAGCTTCGCTATTGCCACACTTAAGGGGCACGTTGTCACAATAGAAGATAACCACTCAGGCGAAGGCCTTGGAGATTTCCATGAGACTACATGAAACTCTGATGTAAGATCCAAACTTGGGGGTTCAACAGATCCATGCACATCTGAAGAACCTATGCCTTGAGATGCAAAGTCTGAAGCAGGACAGGACAGTTCGACCAGAGGTGCGTGAGGAGGTATGGTGCTTGAAATGCAAGAGTCAGGGGCATGAAGAGGACCATTGCCTGGTCTTTGTGAACTATATTGTAGGAGGAGTAGCGATGCCTTTAAGGCCAGAAGCTCAAGCAGGACCTAGTGCAACACCTACATTATGGTGAGATATTTGTCAGGTAGCAGGAAACACATGCCACGGATAATTGTCATTTGCTGCAAAAGTTTGTACAGGAACCACAACAGCTGTTCTACAACTTTTGTAGGTCGGTAGGGCATGATGAGCATAATTGCAGGAGTTATGAATTAATGATGGATATAAATCTTGCCTATAGGGTTCAAGTAGAAACGAAACCCCCATACCATAGCATAGGGATGGCGCAAATAGGATTTCAGGGGTGTGGATGAGGCTGAGGTAGAGGAGGACCTGGCAGAGGTCGAGGATGGTACTTTTGCTACAATTGCAGAGGACCAGGACACTATGCCTGCGATTGCACTAACCCAACATGTTTGTCTTGCAAGTATTGCGCATTGTTTTATCATGAAATGGAAGATTGTCCTACACTGATATTTAGGATACATGACAAAGGGGCGCTATCACCTTCACCAACTCAGAACCTACAGATGATGAGGTCTGAGTCACATGAAGAGGATCCAAATGTAAATATAGTGCTCAGAAGCAGAATTGCAATAGGAAATGACAATTGGAAATAGCCATAAGGTAGTACATGGGTCTGCAAAGTGTCAGCAAATGAGCTTAGTTTGATTTGGAGCACACACGTGAAACCTTCATGGAAGCTAAGAAGAGCTTCGCTGAGGCCTCCACCTCAAGAAGCAAGGAAAAGCTTGAGTAGGAGATGGACCCCTCTATGCTCATAACGTCTTGGAGACCTGTATGAAATTACCGCGTGATATTAAGGCTATGAAAGGGTTACAATAGATTATCAATAGATGTGTTGGGACTGTGCAGAGTGAGTAGCGTGTAGTACGAAATATTGGCAAGCATAAAACAAGAATGAGACGGGAGATGAGACTAACCGCACAAATAGGAGAGTATGAAATGGATCAGGTTATTTTGGAGCTGGGGTCAGATGCGAATGTCCTACCAAAAAAAACTTGGGAGTGAATGGGGAGACTCGTGCTACAATGGTATCCAATTCAGCTAAGGATGGTGAATCAATAGAAGATCATCCCCATGGGGTGGCTGCAGGGGGTGACTGTGGATATTGAGGGACCAAGCGCATTGGCTGATTTTGAAGTAATAGAGATAATGGATGATTCCAATCCCTATCCTGCACTCCTAGGAATTGATTGGGCCACTGATATGAATGGCATAATCAATTTAAAGAAGCAGAAGATGATATTTGAGAAGAAATCGTTACGCATAATAGTACCTCTAGATCCTACTGAGGGATCACGCTATACTGAACCAGTCTATGATTATGAGAGTGATGATGATTTGGACTGTATCTAGAAGATAACAGTGCGAGATCAAGATTGGGTGAATCCCACCATGGATGGGGGGATTGCTTGGGATAGTGAGAGTTCCTGCACTTTGGAATCTGATGAAGAGTTTGAATGCTGGCAGAGTCAGTTACGTGAAGTAACCATGCTGAATTGCAACATGATGACCTAATCGTTGCACTGTGTGTCCTCAATGATAAGAAATCTACCTACTTATGATGGCCTGAATGAGGTATATATCTTTTTGGATGCATTTGAAAGGGAGGTACCAGAAAATCAGCGCTTCCAAGTGTTGGACTGGGCACTGTGCGTTATGCTTTCAAGATTGTGGGGTATGCATAAGGAAAGATTTTATGATTGGCGCGAATGTAGGAGGATGATGAGAACACGATTTGGGAAGCCTAAGATGCGAATGACAGGCAAGTATGATGGGCAAGATGATCCATGCACGCATTTGGCCAAATGGACCTAGGCTTATGGAGAAAAGCCCCAACTTGAATGGGTGCACTTGCTCTGTCACACCTTGGATATTGTCTTGATGAACTGGTATGTAGAAACTGAGCTCCGCCATTGGACATGTAAATGGGATATCTTGTGTGAAGGATTCATGATGACATTTAGTTTTGAGGATGGGTTTGATAGTA
The DNA here is from genome assembly GCA_000404065.3 of Pinus taeda. NCBI lineage: Eukaryota > Viridiplantae > Streptophyta > Pinopsida > Pinales > Pinaceae > Pinus > Pinus taeda. Next base: position 128,253 of record APFE031404108.1, on the reverse strand, counting down.
TTGATGAAGCGCTACAATAGGTGAAAGCAACAATCTTTAGGATACTACGGGATCCTTTAGACCTCATTCAGCCTAAATGGGATAGTCAGCTAAGTCACGAGCTAGAATGTTATAATTTAACTATTGAAGAAGAGGATGAGGATCTGAGGAAGATTCAAATTCCAGAAACAGAAGGTCACCATGAGGTTAAAGGACTGGAGATTGAGAACCCTGATATAACCGTGTCATTGAAAATGAAACAAGTAAACATTGGTACAGAGGAAGAACCCAAATTCATGAAGATTGGAGACTACTGGGACGATGCAACGGTGGATAAGGTCATTAAATGGCTTCACAAATACTAGGGTTTATTCCCTACCAAGTTCACAGATCTGATGGGGATAATCAGGGACCTAGGTATGACAAAGATCACATCAAAGCCTAATGCAAAGCCAGCTAAGAAAAGACCTCACCGTCTCAACTCGAAATATAAGGAGAAGGTTCGCTTAGAGCTAGACACGATGCTCACGATAGGCATCATTGAGCCTGTGGAAGAATTTGACTAGGTGAGTCCAATGGTGGTATAGGAAAAGAAGCAGAAGGATGAAATAAGGATATGTGTGGATCTCAAAAAGCTAAATGACGCTTGTGTACATGATCCTTTAATGACTTCATTCACTGATGAAGTGCTGGACAATGTAGGTGGCCAGGAAGCATATTCCTTCACGGATGGGTTCTCTGGGTACCACTAGACAAAATCGCACTTGAGGACAGGAGCAAGACAACCTTTGCGACTGAGTGGGGTTGTTTTCAATACACTGTAATGCCGTTTGGATTGAGGAATGCACCTGCGATCTTCTCGCGCATAGGCGTTGCTACGTTCAAGGAGTTTATTCATAAGTTCCTAGAGGTATATTTTAATGAATGAACAATGTTTGGGCTGGTTAAATGCCATGTAACGAGCTTGCACCTAATGCTAGATACTTGTCGAAGATACCAGATCATGTTCAATCTCAAGAAGTGCCTGTTTGTGTTCCTTTTGGGAACTTGTTGGGGCACGTGGTTTGTGGATAGGGTCTGATGGTAGATCCCGCAAAGATAGCAGTGATATTGAACTTGGAAGCACCAAGGAGCATGAAGCAGCTACGTGCTACCTTCGGACATATGGGATATTACAAAAAGTTTATCAAAGGATATTCCCAGATCACCATGCATATGGAGAAATTGTTGAAGAAGGATGTCACATTCTATTGGAATGATGACTGTAAGAAGAGCTTAGATATATTGAAAGAAAAGGTTGTCACCGCGCTAATTCTAGTCTTCTCGGATTGGAAGAACGAGTTTCATGTACATGTTGACGCATCATGTATAGTGTTGGGAGCAGTATTGACACAGTCTAGAAGAGAAGGCTTGGACCATCCTATCGCGTTCACAAGCTGAAGATTATCCAAAGTGGAGAAGAACTATTCCACCACCGAACGCGAAGGGTTAGCTATGGTGTATGCACTCCAAAAGTTTAGGCACTACTTGTTGGGAGGCCATTTTAAGATGTATACAGATCACTTTGCACTGAAGTACCTGGTCAATAAGCTTGTGTTGGGGGGGGAGAATATGTAGGTGGATCTTATTGTTCCAGGAGTATGATTTTGAAGTTATTGTGAAACCTGGATGACTGAACACGGGACTAGACCATCTGTCATGCATCGAAACAGGGGAAGAGCCCACTAATTTGGAGGAGGGATTGCTTGATGTGTAGATATTTACAGTGCACATCGCAGATGGTCATTTTGAGGATATAATACATTTCCTAAGGACATGTACTACACTGGAGGGATACACTGTTCAATAGAAGAAGGAATTAGTGGTGCACGCGATAGACTTCTTTGTCATTGTTGGGCATCTGTACAAGATGGGGGTTGATGAGATATTGCGATGGTATGTACCTGAGTTTGAAAAAAGCAACATCCTCAAGGATGCTCATGGGGGCGCCCCGAGAGGACATTATGGAGGGATAGGAACCACGTAGAAGATTCTACGCGCAGGGTTGTGGTGGCTAACCCTCCATCAGGACTCAAAAGCGTATTGCAGGGCATGTCATATGTGTCAAAGGACTGGCACACCATCGCGAAGGGATGAGATGCCTTTGAATCGATAGATGACGTTGCAACCCTTTGAGAAATGGGCGATAGACTTTGTGGGCCCATTCAGCCCCAAGGAAAGATGGGAGCAAGGCACATTATCAACGCAATGAAGTATTTGACTTATTGGGCAGAGGCACAACATGTGAAGGATTGCACAGGCACGATCACTACAAAGTTCCTCTTTGAACAGGTACTCACGCAATTTGGCTATCTAAAGATATTGATGAGTGATCACGGTACGCACTTCCTGAATGAGATGATCAGCACGCTGATGGAGGAATTTCAGATATACCACGAGAAGAGCACACCTTATCACCTACAGGCTAACGGGACGGTGGAAGTGTTCAAAAAAGTGCTCAAAAATGCGTTGAACAAGGTTCATAATGCTCAACGAAGTGATTGGGACCTATGCATACTTGTAGTATTATGGGCTTATTGAACAACATGTAAAAAGTTGAGTGGAAAAACCCCCTTTAGGCTCGTCTACGGTGTTGAAGTGATAATTCCTATGGAATATGTTGTGCCTAGTCTATGCATAGCAGCACTCACAGGTATGACAGATCATGGGGCCTTGCAGGAGAGTCTCGCATAGCTCGATGAGCTTGAGGAAGAGAAATTTTTGGCTGGATTCCACCAGCAGGTCCAAAAGCAGTGCGAAAAGGCATGGCATGATTGACACATTAAGCTGCGCTCATTTAAGGTAAATGACCTAGTTTTGTTATATGATAGTAAGTTTGATAAATTTCCAGGCAAATTCTGAATGCTCTAGTTAGGGCCCTATATCATTAAGGAAATTACCAATGGAGGAGTGGTATAGCTGGTCAAATTGAATGGAGAACCCTTCCCAAGAAAGGTGAATAGCAGTCGCTTGAAGCCATTCGTCGGTGGTCTGATCATGTGACTAAATGAAGTTAGCACAGTCTTAGCACTCCAAGTAGCTGAAAGGAGGTGTGGGACTATAAACTACACTGCCCTAATTGGCGAGCTGTGCGATTGGAGGATGGTGTGAAGTAAGGAATGTCACTTGGTCCATGACGACACATAGGGAGTTGCGCTACCGAGGGAGAAATCACACAGGTCGGCAAGAAAGTGACCGTTACAATCACTTTTCCTGAAAAGATGGCAGAGGTGAAGCCAAATGGAGCAGGTGACCGACAACGAAATTTATGGCTTAGATCCTTGAAAATCTACTGCCAATTCAGCATTAATGAACCAATTTTGGGGGCAATGCTCGGATTTGAATTGAAAATGCCTTATAAATTACAAGTGGCTATCCAGTGAAAAACACTTGGCATTTTGAGAATTGAGTAGTTCTCTCAGGCACCCATGAACCAAGAATTCTTTGAGACTTTCAAAGTGACTCCCAAGTTTGCAAACTTGCCAAAGACAATGTGAGCACTACTAGAAAGTGTTATGTCAGCACCCGAAGAAGTTGTAAATACCGAACAAGTATTAGAGGAGCTAGCATAGGAAATGGAAAGAGAGGTAGAAGTAGCTACTCCGGAAGTGGCCAAAGTATTGGCAAAGGTCCCTAAATCACCGAGAACATCGAGATCAAAGCCAACCCCAACTAAGATGACTTTGAAGGACAAGAAGGGCAAGAAACTTTCCATACTAGTGTGTGCATCACCAAGGAGAAACCCACCAAAGCCCATTGCACAAGAGAAAGGCAAGGCTATAAGCCTAGAACAAGATGAGGAAGATATTGAAGACATCCCGATGGATGATGAGGATGTGGGGATGGAAGTAGAGGAGGTTGAAGCCCAATGTGTGGACCCTATTACATGGTATTTGGAGTATGTCCCTTCGTGTAAGCCTAAGTCCAAGGTCCCAAAGGACAATGATGAGAGTAAGACTCCCCTGCAAACCCCTCTGCTATTGGACGAAATTGTTTACGACAGCCCGTGCTTGGCATCAGTGCCCATATTGAACCTTGAAGACTGGGACTTGGTGAACCATGAGAAGTTCCCACACCTAGCGACCAAGCAGCTCATGTGCCGCATCATAGATACAAATGTGGGAATGACCACCTTGGCGCCATGAAGGTGGCTCAAGGGAGTAGAAAAGGCAGGGTTTCTCAACCTGCTTTGGGTGCCGCACTATAACCACACCTCGGTGACAGTTTTGGTCATCAAGCGGTTGCTCTGCTTGGTGCATGATGGGTGTCTATGGCTGGAGGAGCCGATACCCATCATAGATAGGTTGATTCACCGAATAATGCACTTGCCATATACCAGTGAGAATCTAGCCATGATCTTTGGTGGAAAGGGTGGTGAGCAGGCTCTCACAGAGTCAATGAAGGAAAAATTCAAGTTGGTGAAGAAGTCATGTAGGTATGTTATCTCCAGCATCAGTGACCTCACTGTGAAGGTAGCCATGCAAATCCTCGCAGGGAAGGTGATGTGGAAGTGTTACACCGATGAGGTTCCGGCGCCTATCGTCATTCTCACACAGCAGTGTGCCAAAGGAGTCTAGTTTAACTAGTCAGACTACCTTCATGGAGAGTTCTATTGAACTGCCGTGAAGCATAAGAGCTCAACAAGATGTTCCATTACGCGTGGCCCTTGTTGTCGATTGTGGTTGTAGTGTGGGAGCTACTAGAGGACAGCCAGTTCCCATCAGTTGTGCCAGACCAAGGATGTGCAACGAGTCTGGGATAGCAATATCTTCTCGATCTTGATGGAAATGAACATTAGGATGACCATCAATCGCAAGCCGCAATTGTTTCCCACGATGTACGCCAACCTGCAAGGCTACACCGAGTTCAAAGCCGATTTCCATCGAGTATTAATCAGGGCACCAAAGGACCCTATGTAGAAGGGGTATGACTTGCCGTATCTGGCCACAGATGATGCCATTGATGCGGTTCTTGATCAAAGGCCGCCGGAGTGGCACACTACCAAGGACTTGGCGGTGGGCGGAGCAAGTCCACCATGCAGAAGAAGAAGGAGGAGGCCAAGTTGGGGATGGCACAACTAGTCGAGAAGAGGAAAAAGGAGGCCACTGATAAGGCCCAGGTGGAGCAGGCAGGCAAGCAGATAGGTGGAACAAAGCATGGCTTTGACAAAGGTGTGAGGTCGCCTTCACCTGAAACAGAAGAGGAAGAAACAAAATAGCACAACACGGACCCTCAAGAGACGTTCGCCCGCATTAAGTGCCCAAGAGAGCTAGAAAAGGGAGGGTCTGGGAATAAATCAAAGGCGACCAAGGCCTCATTGGACCCTATCATACTAATAGAGGGTGACTTACATGATATTGGTGACACAGTCAGGGATGTCATTGCGGAGGCCCTACAACAATTTGAACAACAACAATAGATCATCCTAAGGGCCATCTAGACCGGGTTGCAGGAGTTGAAGACCCGTGCATTGCAAGCTGCCATGGTGTCTACCAGCTTGGCTATCGGCACTTCAGAGGCTTTTGATATGCTGCGCACGAAGGCTTCCAGTGCAATAGTGCTACTAGATGGAGCACTGACCATGGAAAATGAGGCTAATAGGCCAACTGTCCGCGACCTGAAAGGAGTTGGGCGGAACCTGGAAGCGCTTCCGCGTGAAGCACTCCACCTCTTGCAAGATGGAGTAATTGCAGAACTTAGGGCTCGAGAGCACCGCACCCTCCAGCTGATCACTGAATAGTGGATCAACAATGAACAAATGGCCCTACAGAGAAATGTTTCCATCACTGCTAAGATCAAGGCGATCAATCAAAGCAAGAGGATTATGCAGGTCGTTAAGGAGGCATGTCAAATGGTCCCGGAGTTGGCCATTCCAGAGGAGGAGCCAGTCGAGGTACGCATCTGCAAGTTGGCCACAGTTAAACGCAACACTCAAACTAAGATGGCATGGGTTTATTTGGAGCAGAACCTACAAATTACAGAGCTACAGTTGAGGGCCCAGCCTTCAACACCACTAGAAGTAAAGGAACATTAGGCGACCACTGTCACAGAGGTAGTAGTGGTGGTGGAGAGTGTAGTAGCAGACTGCACGTAGTTGTTTGAGTAGTCACTTGAGGTCCTGACAAGGTTGCAGGAGGACCCAAATATATAGAGGCTAGAGACGGAACCACCCAAGCTACAACAGTGCTACGATGACGTCAAGGGCACCATACGAACCGTCGTGCTGACACAGAGGCTAGCCAAGCTGCAGGAGGCCAAGCAACTAAAAGAACAGGCGGACATAGCGCTGCACAAGGAAGCAATGCTGAAGGAAATACTAAAGCCCTGGTTGGAGGAAGCTTACACAACCACAGGAAATATTGAAGGCAAGATTACAACTCTGCAAGCAACGCGACAAAAGATTCAAGCTGACAGTGCAGGAGTAGTAACTGAGCAAACAGTGGAAGACACGAAGCAGGCAGTATCTCAGTGCATGGCTAACATTGTAGTCATATGGGTTGAGCTGGATGGGCTTCATGCAAAGATATCTGTGCCTACCGAGTGACTCGAGGGCGAGTCACGATTTTTGTGTTGGGGGCCTGTTGCGAGCGAGATCCCCCAGGGCAGTTTTGGGGCTAAAAGCCCATGCTTAAGTCAAATTTTGTAATAAAACTGTAAAGTATCCCCATTTTGTGGTCGAGGAGCGTGAAGGTGTCATGTGTCATAAAGGGTAGTCCGCCCCTAGTTTTGTAAAGTAACGTTGGCTGTATAAAAGAGCTAAGACCTAAGTAGTTTTAGAGACACACAAGGTAAGAGAGTCATAGCTCTAAAGTAAAAAGTCTAAGTCTTCGGTTGTAGTGTAGGTAGAGGATCTGTAGTTGAGTGTGCAGAGGCCTAGGGTAGAATTCCTCAGTTGATTGTGCGGACTCCTGTAGCGGTGTGTGCAGGGAAGACATAAATTGTAAATACTTGGAAGATATCAATAAAGAGAAATATTCAACAATTCCTATGTCTTTGTTTTGTTAATGCATCTTGATATGTTATGTATGAATTTCCTTTATTATGCTTATGTGATGCACGAATGAATGAAATTACGTTGAATAATTGAACGCATTTATGATTATATTTTTACGCAGTGTTAACTATAATTATTTGATAAGATAAGAAAGTCACTTAGATTAATTGGGGAATCTGCACGACACACTACCACAGTAGCATGAAAGTACCTGAGCAACAGACTAGGGTTACACGAAGGTCGACCATACCCTTTCGAGGAGGTATTGAAGAAAGGAATAAAGGGATCGTCTTGGAATCCCTAGAGCGAAGAAACCCGCACAAAGGCAGGGATAGAGGGAATGAAACGACATCACAACCATCTCAGGGTGCCAAAACTTGGTTCTAGCATCCCCCCATATTGCTTCGGGTGAGACTTCAGTCTGCGCTCTATGGGCTTATGCTGAAAGGGCTATTAGTGTAGGGATTTTTTGGCTAATTAACACTGAACCTGGGTCAGACCCCCTAAAGCCAACAGTTTGTAAATAGGCCAACCTTCCAAATTTACACTGAAGTGGATGAATCATTTAGGAGCATGGTGAATTTTCAATCCCACATGAAGAAAGGTGGAACCAACTATTGGAGTTGGTCGAGAAAGAACAAACCAAAGACCTACATTTTTGGCAGAGAAGGAGAAGCAAGGAGAGGAAAAGGAGCACAGTTGGCAATGAATTCCTTAGAAACTTTTAACAGACAGTTGAATTTGTCCAAGACTTCTATTTTTTAGTTCTGTTTTAGAGAAATATGTAATTTTTTTAGAACATCTGTTGTAATGAATTCCTTTTTGGAATCCGAAATTAGTTTAGCATAAAGTCTATAATATACTGTAATAAGGCTTAACAAGGGTTATAACTTGTATGAAGAAAGGAGATATATTTTTACGTAAGTTGTTAATTGTACTGAAGTGATAAATTTACAACAAAATAGAGAGTTTATGTTTCAAAATTCCCGTGTCAAGCAATTGGTGATGTACTTTCTCAAGTGAAATTGTTATTTTGTCAACTCTCCATATGTTTTCTGTCTTTACTATTTCAAGAAGATAAAGGGCCCAATTTGATTAAGTGTACTCTGCTATGGCTTTTAAACAATATCAATGTTTTCATTCTGATGTTAAGTATATAATTCATCCTAGAATGCTCTATATTTAATTTAACTTAAATCATATTCATCCTACACATTCCACAAATACTTTAAAATATCCAAAGGTCTCTTATCATGCGATGTTACAACTACTCTTTCATTTTTATGTTTGATCACCCAAAAACTCATGACTCCATGCCCAATGGAATTTCCTTGCAATTTTCACCAAATATTAAAAAAAACAAATCTTAGAACTCAATAACTAGCCTAATACCTTAAGACATAATTTAAATCAGAAAGAGATATCCCTCTCTGAAGCTGGAAGGGCTAGATCCTAGCTTTGTAAGTAGATTTTTGGTTACCTCTGGGTTTCTCTCCATAACCTAGGGAAATTATGGAATGATAACATTATGGTGACCACTTTGGGGACCTTGATATAAACTATATTATTCCCCTGGTAAATATTATTTTCCAAGCTCAAAGCTATTTCTAGTTTGTGGCTATCAAATAAATGCTATTAAGGTTGTTTTTCCACCCAAATTTTGTACATATATCCATATATAAATGATCTATTAAAGATCTGGCTCCTATAAATATCTATACTATATCCCATCTAAATCCTAACCCACCTAAAATTATAAATAATCCTGAGAAACGTATTATAAATAAGAGTTTTACTGAGAGCCAAACAAGCAATAATCCTTTTCCCAAAGTTAATTCTCTCCTTGAAAGTTTCATAACTGTAGAGGATATTGAATTTGACTTACCTTTTGAGCACAAAATTTTCTGAACCAAGTTAGAATTTTTTTTCCCTGAGAAAGTTTTTGATGAAAATATTTTGAAACATTAAACCTCAACACATCAACCTATAATTTCAGATTTTGATGAAGATGTTCTAAGACAATTTAGTAAACTTGAAGATCGGGTGACTGAATTGAATCAAGTTTCTCAGAAATCATTTACTGATCAATTAACTATTTTTTCTTTTTATGCCTCAACACCAACCCCTCCAGTGGTTTCTCTTATTACCACTCTTCCTGTTTCATCTACCATCCTTACTACTTCTATACCCACTCAGCGGATCATAATACCACTTTCTTTACCACCCTAAATATCCACATCAATTGTAGTTTCATCTTCCTCCCATTTACCAGTCATGGCAGCTCGATATGCCCCTCATGTATTACCAAGACAACTTCATGCCATGCCGTAGGATTATTAGAGCCTTATACCTCAATTTGATGGCACTAGGCCTATCAAAGCATAACAACACATAGACAGAATGAATTATTATTTAGATTTACAAGAATTTGATGAAGATGATGTGAAAATGAGACTCTTTGCACAAAGTTTGACAGGAGAAGCTAGGAAATGGTTCAAGGCATTGCCAATAGCTAATATTGTAGATCTTTGACAATTTCACTAAAGTTTTCTCACATGATTGGAAGTAAATAAGAATCCTCTCCAACTCTTGGTTGAAGATGAGAGTATAAAGATATATCTTGGTGAAACATTTCAAGGTTACTGCACTAGGTTCAATAACATTTACAATTCCATTCCAACAATAATACAACCTCTACCAGGGCTAGCTCTGATCAAATTTCCAAATGGTTTTGATGAAAATATGTCTTATCAACTAAGGGAGAGAAATCTTGCTACCCTAGAGGAAATACAAAGAAATGCTTTTTTTCTGGTAGGTAAGCACCCATGTGGGATTTGAACCAGTGACCTATCACAAGGAGTGCCTTAACAGCGCATCCATTAACCGTCAATCCAAAGCCCCATGGGCTGAAATACAAATAAATGTTGCTAGCATGGAATAAAATTTATTGGCTAAGAGAACAAGGTTAAAGGCTGAGAGAAGAGTCACGATCAAAGAAGAACATTGTTCTTCTTCATCAGATGCAAATTTCGACAACTTAGTTAAAACCATGGAGAGAATGATGGAAAGGATAAGTTTAACTGACAAGGCTCCACTGAGAGAAACTCAAGGGGGTCCTCAAATAAAAAATATTAATTTTAGGAGAAATCCACCCGAAATTAAATAGAGAGAGAAAAGGGGCCAAGTTGATCAACAGCAGATTAGACCTCCATTACAGAAGAATTATGCAAATGAAGAAGATGAGATAGAAAAGGATCCCTAATAGAATCAAATAAACTTATTTAGGGAAGGTGAAATAGACAATATTATCTTAACTAAGGAGGAACAATATCTATTCTTGTTATCACATCCAGAAGTCATCCATGTAGAGTCAAATGATTATAAAAGGGGATACCAAAATTCTATCATGGAGGTACACAAACAATACAATTTGAGAAGCAAGAATATTGTAGGAAACCTTCCCAAGAAGACTCAGAGTGATGCCCCTTCAACTAGCTAGGAAAAGGATGATTCTCAAAGGGAGACTTCTGAAAATGAGGATGTAAGTATCAAGGAAGTGGATAAAAATCAAACATCTTTCAGTATTGAAAATGAATTAGCCAAGGTCAAAACTTTTATTCATATGACATAATTGATTAACAAGAACGCATATAGATCTCAAGTCATGAAGGCACTAAAAATAGGGGAGGAAATAGGCACAGTCAACTTAAATAATGACCAACCTCAATTATTGTTTGGACCTGAAGTTGAAGGGAAGTCCCAAGATGGTAGTGTGCCATCCTTCTATGTTAGTTTGACATCCATGATTACATTCTACACAATGCCATTCTTGATTCTGGTGCTTCATACATTCTCACACCTAGAGTCATCATGGAAAAGCTAGGATTAGATATAAAAAGCCTGGACAAAGATTTATATTCTTTTTATTCTAGAAAAGTAAGATGATTAGGTCTCATCAAGGATTTATGTGTGACTCGAACCCAAGTCCCATCAAAGAGTGTGGTAATGGAAATTGTAGTGATAGACATACCTCTCAAATATGGAATGTTATTATCAAGATCGTGGGGAGAAAAATTACAGGGTAATTTTCAAAGAGATATTCTTACAAGCTCAATTTCCAATCCACCAATAATGTAGCTGAGTATGAAGCACTGATTTTAGGACAACAACTTTTGCAGTGATTAGGAGCTAAAAGGATTTATGTACATGGTTATTCTTAACACATCAGTAATCAAATCAAATGTGAGTACTTGGACAAACACCCTAGACTAAGGGCCCACATAAATGTTATCTTGGAGTTTCTGCAGTGTTTCTGAGTGTATCAGTTATCTCTGATTCCTAGGTGTCAAAATATCTTAGCTGATGCGTTGGCTACTTCAACTAGTACTTGTAAGATGCATTTTCATCCCAATAGAAAATTTGACGTTGAAGTGAAGCATAGGTCAGTAGTCCCAGATAACATTAGATATTGGTAGGTTTTTGGTAGTGATAAGCAGGTAGAAAAAAAATTGCAGTTAAAGAATAAATTGAGAATGTACATATTGATACAAATAAAAATTTAGATAATGATTTTAATGAAATAGTGTTCAATGAGACTGATGAAAATCTAGAAGAGCTTCAAGTCCTACAATTGAAAGACAATGTGTTGCCAAGGGGTTTGGTGCCATTAGAAGAGTTGTTTGATTTTAATGGTGTGGCTAAAAAAACAAAGATAGAACCAGTAGGAGCTGAGGTTGAAGACTATAATATAGTTATTGAGGAAAATCTGAAGATTGTAAAGTTGTCTAAGTCCTTACCTCCCAAAGAAAAACAAAATTACATTGATCTACTAAAATAATATTCTGATGTGTTTTCTTGGGGTTATGAAGATCTAAAGGCATATGATACGAGTATTATACAACATATTGTTCCCATTAGAGAGGACCAAAAACCTTTTAAGTAGAAACTAAGGAGGGTAAAATTAGTTTTGTTACCATTGATAGAAAAAGAGGTTAAAAAACTTTTTGATGCCAAAATCATTGTTACTTTAATATTTTCAAAATGGGTGTCAAATCTTGGCATCACTTTCAAAATTGAATATTGGTTGGATAGGAATATCCATGAATTCACGACACAAGAGAATAGGAACCCACGATTAACGAAAGAATAATGGTTGGATAGGTATCTGTGCACATAGATACACGAAAATTTCTTATGTTCCTTTTCGGTCGAATTATATGAGTGGATTGCTAAATTAGCAGATGACAAGGGAAGGTGGAGGCTTAATGGTCTGATAGTGTGGACCCTGGAGTTAGTACAGACATTGGAAGCCTCTGAAGATAATACCAAACGCATTGTCGATCACTTGGATTAAAATTCTCTTGTGTGAAAAGAAGGTTATGCAATTACCTTGATTTTTGGAGCTACATGAAGTGGAAAATTTTTCAGGGATAGAAAAGGAGAAACACCTGAATATAGCCCGCTAATCGAGCCTCCTCTAAGTGACGCCAAAGAAGCAACCTAGGGTTCTCTGCAGAGCGATAACTAGTTAATAAGGCGAGGGTTCCCGTGTATAACACATCCATCCACACCACCTCCATCTTCACCTCCATTGCAGACACCTTCGCCCACACCACCACCACCTCCACCATTGTTCAATATGGCGAATTCATTAAAATTGCCCATTTTCAAGGGCTTGGGGAATGAGGACCTGGACCAGTTTTGGTTCATTACAAGGCTGTGTGGGAAGCCTAGGGAAATACAAATGATTAGATAACTAAAGATACATTGGTTACTGCTTTACAGGAATGTGTGATAACATGGTACATTAAGTATTGCACTGATAACCCGATAGCTACATTGGCAGACATTCAAACTGCGCTGAATAAGAAATTTAGTAGGCCCAAATCTGAAGCACAATCGACCATTAGATTCAAGGAGATCACGATGAAGCTTGGCGAGACACCCTAGGAGCTGGATTAGAGATTCAAGTGCAAGATCCAAGAAGCTAACATGAATCTTACGGATGGGTAACATGGCGAATGGTTTGTGGCTTCGCCCTTGCCTAATCTAAGAGTTTCTTTATCACAACAAAATATTAGGACATGTTAGGGTCCTATAATAATAGGATTCATAATTTGAATTGGCGATGGTTATTCATGTAATATTGTACATACTTTTTCTTTCTGCAAAATGTTTTTTGTATTAAAAATTAAAAAATGTAAAGAGGGTATGTCCTAAAAGAAATATCAAAGGATGAAAAGAATAAGAAAATATAAAAAAAAAAAGTAAAAAAAAAAAATGTGAACCCTAAACAAAAACAGATCATGAAAGTGTGCAAATTTAAGTGCCGCTACTTTTACTTTACTGTGCAAAATAATGGTTGTGTGCAGCTTGTCATAAATGCCACAACCAATGATAGTCAAATAGCTTAATCTTGACTAGTTCATGCTTTAAATTTCACGTTTATAGATAGAGAATAAAGATCTATCCAAACTATTTAATCTTGGTAGATCAGTAGTTAGGTATGGAAATAAAATGTGCTCAATAGCTTAATTTGAGCCATTAGAAGATATAAGGTTAGAATTACATATTTTGCTTTTCAAAAGAAAAAGAAAAGAAAGGGTGTGCTAGCTTAAATGCACCCATAAAGTGAAGAAAAAATGTTAGGGTAAGTAAAGGGTAGGTACAAGAAAGGTTGCAGAAGTACAAGGTTGTTAAAGCATAAGCACATTTATCATGCTTAATCCTATGTTTCAGTGTGTAGGAGTAGTTATGAAAGTGAAAGGATGTTCAAAAGATGATTTAATTAGCTTACCCTCATTTCATTTCATCCCCCAATACATACTTACTAATTCCCCCATTATCCCATCATTTCTTATGAATATACCCTTTTCCCTTCATTTTGACCCATACCCCTTGGTTTCACACATTTGCCTAACAAATTACCCTCCAAAGACCATCCCCCTACCTTGAACCCCTTTCCCTAGTGCGAAACCCACTCCCCACTGAAAAAATCCTCTTCCCCCTCATTAATTTCCCTAAAAACCCTTTACCCTAAGTTTTATTCCCCCCCACCACTATTTAATTAATTTTCCCAATTCACATTTTTCCCGAAAAGCCCTTTTAACCCACCACCCTTGGTGCGGTTAAGAAAACCCCTCCACATTCAACCTTGGTCCCACTTTATTAATCTCGCTAATTGTATTTTAATCCCCACTTTATTCATTAATTAATTACAATTAATTCTAGTTAATCCCTTGGGCCCTACAAATCTCCACCCTTATTCCCTCCATTCAATTTTACCACACGACAGCCACTAGATCTTTCATCCCTAGTTCTAATGACACACATCCATATCACGCTGATTCCTTTTTTGATCTTTACCAGCCCAAGAGCACGCAAGATTCATGGTTTTGCTCCGGCCCCATTTTGCTACGTGGAAAATCTAGGCAAAATCGCATACTCTCGGGGAAATACCACTCGACTGCCAAAAGCGGTGCAGTGGCCCCTGAAACCACCTCCCTGCCAAAAGGTAAACCATCCACTATTCATTATGAATTCCCTACCAAATTCTAACCATTGCTGGTTAAAAGGCCAAAGACGCCCATTTTAACTCTTTTCGCTCATTTGCACTGTAAAAGTTGCCTAAGCCTTCCTGCACCACCTTGAGCCTCTGCAACCAAATTTGACTGTCGATTACCTTCCGAACATGCTTCGGACATGTAATTCAGCCATCGAGTGCACAACTAAAGCAACTGAACCCTCTATAGTCACCTTTGAAACCAGTTTGTAGCTTGAACCACTAATTTCCAGGTATTTTGAGAACAAACCAGAACGAACCTCTCAAATTTGAAAATGTACAGTCAATTCAAACATTAATTAATTGAATTTAATTAATTTTCCCTAAATTTGAGAGTATTTCCACTAAAATACCCAAACCCCTATTTTAGAAAACTGCAAATTACCCTTTTACTCCACCGGAGTTTTCAAATTTGCACTTCTACAGCCTGTATAAGCCTAATTCACACCTTTCCCCCTCAAAAATGGCTGCCCAGACCTCTCTTGACATGAGACCTCTGTCAACCCCTCAGTTGGACATAGACCATTTGGCACTAGTAGACAAGGATTTCCAAATAAAAGACACTACTAATCTAGCGCACCTTCTGAAGCTCCATTGTTGGAGTAAGGATAGATTTCTAAACCATGCAGATGACATCCATCTTTGGGAATCCAATTTACCCAAATACACATTCTCAGAAGTTCACCCATTCCCTGATATAGTACATTTTTGGCATGCCTGTTATATATGTTGGCATTATGATACAAGTGTTTTCCTTGATGGCAACTCACTCACATGACAATTTAGTTTTGGTAAAAGGCAACTGATAGTACAACAAGTATATTCAGAGGTTACAGGGAAATGGTACAGAAGAACAGGAAGATGGAACTAAGGTCTACTGATCAGAATAAAGAAGGTAAAGGAAAAAGCTGATACACGCTGGTCCACTTAGTCAAAATAGTGTATACACGCTATTCCACATAAAAAAAGAGCATATACATATACACGCACTCCCACAAAAAGAAAACCGCATACATGATTGGAAAACCTAGGTTTTGGTCTGAGGCATTTGGTCTATGGTATTGACCCTAGGTATTTGGTCCAAGGTATTAGTCCTAAGTGGTTTTGGTCCAAGGTATTGACAAAGGGCCTAAAGCTATATAAGGAGGAGAAGATCATAAGCCAGGTGTGCAAGAGTATGGGTTTCTAAGGAATACTTCTATCTAAAGTATATTTTATTTTGTTGGGGCTATGTTTGTGATTTGATCTAAAATATTTTTTGCACCTTGAATTCAATGTTGGATCAGGATCATGAGACCTAAAGTGAGTTATTATTGGATGATTTGATATTGGTTGGGCTAGATCTAACTTTTTACACCTGTTTTATTCTTTAAATGTCGTGATCTGGGTTTTTCTGAAGTTCAGAAGTGCAACAAAGTTATGAGTTGATATTTGTAGATATGTACGTTGGTTCATCTCTTCAAAAGTGTGTGGACACGGAGGTTATACTCTTCAAAATAGTGTGTAAAAAAGAAAAGCTTCTTTCTCAAATCTGACTAATCTATCTGATCAAATTATGTTGTTTTACTGTTGTTTGTCAATGAAGTCTTCTTAGATCTGAATGTAAAACATAATGCATAAGGAGGCTGGTATTTGATTGATTGATTGTATAAGTGAGAAGAAGTGATCTTTGTCGCTGCCTGTGTAAAGATCTGTAAGTTGACTGTAGATATTTAGTATATTGCTGGTTGGTACAAACTTGATTCAAAAGTTTATGTTTTCAGTAGTTTTGAAGGTATACGCAATTTTGATTAACGGGAGTATCATATACACATAGTTTGGGTTCATCCAAGTAGCGTATAAACTCTTATGCATGGTTTTTTAGGATACAACTGGTTTTGAATGATGATGCAGGTTTCTGGTTTCGGCACAGTGTTCTGGTGTCGGTGATCTGATTGTTCAGATTGACTGAATGTTGGATGATGCAATTTAAGTTAAAATTTTTTTTATGGGTCCAGTATGAAAATTGGATGAAATGTGGCCTTCAGATTGTGGTGTTGTGATCCAGGGGTATCTAGACTGAAAATTCATGAAACATGGTCCTTGGAGGAAGAAAGAAGGTCATAGCCTTTTGTAGGTCAGCGCCTACGTACTAGCAACTTAGCTTGTACAAGAGCTAGGGGGTTGTAGCTCCCTTCCAGTAGAAGCTAGAAAATGAGAGAGTTGTAGCCTTCTGTAGGTGGATTCTTATGTATTGATATGAGTCTACACTAGTACAAGATTGTAAACATATTTTCTTATTATTAAAAGAAGATAGAGATGACAACAATAGGTGGTTTTGACCCACATTGGGTTTCCACCTTAACTCTTGGTGTTCATGTGTGTTGCTTACATGTGATGCTTTATTTTGCTTTTACTGCACTATCTAATAAATTACTGATTTACTGGTTTAAGATCAACACATGATGAATTGCCTAAATCACAAGTTCTCTGGATATACACTGGTTTCTCTAATCACAGTTGCATGTACACACTAGTTCACTTCATTGAAGTAGTGTATATAAATCTACTTTGGAAATAAAATTATTGATCTAATAATACTGATTCACCCCCCTCTCAGTATTATTTCCAACAATTGGTATCAGATCAAGTCCTTCAGAAGAAGCTTGATCGCTTGAAGTAAGATCCATCAAGATGAATAAACACGGGATCCATCAAACCGCCAATCTTCTATGGGAGAAACTTTGTTTATTGGAAAATAAGAACCACAACCTATCTACAATCTCTTGGAATAGATGTCTGGGAAATTGTTGAAGGAGGATATAAATTTCCAACAACAATCCCTATAGACATGACAGGTAAAAAGCAATATGTCACCAATGCTAAAGTTGTCAATACTTTATTGGGAAATTTGTCACAATCAGAGTTTGTCAAAGTCATGCAACTCAAATCAGTCAAAGAGATATGGAACAAAATCATTCAGAGCTACGAAGGAGACTCTCAAGTAAAATGTGCTAAGCTTCAAACTCTCAGAATTCAATATGAAACTCTTAAGATGCATAGCGATGAGAGTATAGATAGTTACTTCTTACATATAGATGAGTTTGTTAATTTTATGAAGAATCTGGGTGAAGAAATAAAGGAAGTTACCTTAGTTGAGAAAATTTTGAGATCCTTGTCTGCTAAATTTGAATCAAAATTCTCTCTCATAGAAGAAAAACAGGATCTGTAGAATATCACTATGACACAACTTCACGGAATCCTAACTACTTTTGAGATGAGAAAAGAAGGTCCATCAGATATGAGAGAAGCCGCATTTAAAGCTTCAGCAAAAGGAAAAGAAAAGGAAGAACACAATGAATCAGGACACATTTCAGAAGAAGAAGATGAGGTAAATTTTGTCAAGAAGCTTCAATAGGGTTCTAGAAGGTTCAGAGGTAAGCTACCTTTCAAATGCTTTCCTTGTGGTAGAGTCAGTCATTATGCTGCTAGATGTCCTCATAAAGATAAATATGAAAAAGGAAAGGAATATGCAAAAGGGAATAGGAAACAAGTTCTGAATAGGAGTTACTATACTCATGAAGATAGCGATGGTTTATCTAATATTGATGAAGATGAAACTGGTCAAGATTATAGACTTCTCATGGCTTATGGTAGTGATGATTTTTGGGATAGTTTAGAAGAGGATAGTGATGATTTATCTAATAGTGATGATTATAGACTTGTCATGGCTTATGACAATGATGATTTTTGGGATGCTTTAGAAGAGGAAAAATTTCATGAAGAAATCTCTAAACTAAAAAATTGTTTAGAATAAAAGAATATGATCATAGATACCGTGACATACCAACTTGCTAAAAAAGAAAAACACAATGAAAAACTAGAATGTGAAATTATGGGTATAAGAAAAGATCTTGAGAAAAAAAAATCTCTCAATCTTAGATTTACTAAAGGATCAGAAATTTTAAATGAAATTATCAAAGTTCAGTGTTCTCCTTTGATAAATACATGTATTGAATATACTGAAGAAGCATCTCAATCACAAAAGCCGTTAACCTCGACCAAAAGCTATCTTGATGCAACAAAGACCAGTGAACAGTATGACAATCGTCAGCAAAGGCATAAAGCTGATCACCAGGTAAATCATACTCACTTTTCTCCAAGGATGAATATCAATAGAAGCCATAACCAACCTCAGGCAAATCATACTCAATTTTCTCCAAAGATGAATATAAATAGAAACTACAATCAACAAGTAAATAGATTCAATAGTCGCAAAAACTTCTTTAAAGGGCAATGTTTTTGATGTCATAATTTTGGGCACAAATCTACTCAATGCGTTGCTTACAAAACCATCATGTATTGGATATACTGAAGAAGCATCTCAATCACAGAAGCCGTCAACCTCGACCAAAAGCTATCTTGATGGAACAAGGACCAGTGAACAGTATGAAAATCGTCAGCAAAGGCATAAAGCTAAACACCAGGTAAATCATACTCACTTTTCTCCAAGGATGAATATCAATAGAAGCCATAACCAACCTCAGGCAAATCATACTCAATTTTCTCCAAAGATGAATATAAATAGAAACTACAATCAACAAGTAAATAGATTCAATAGTCGCAGAAACTTATTTAATGGGCAATGTTTTTGATGTCATAATTTTGGGCACAAATCTTCTCAATGCGTTGCTTACAAAACCATCATGACTAGAGAAGCATGAAATCAAAGGAATGTAACAGGGATCAAGAGAAGTTCCTATAATAATTTTTCTCAAATAGAATGAAATAGAATGCTCAATTTGTAACAACTTTGGTCATGAAGAATCTGAATGCAGGAGCAAATTTTGGAAAACACCTCAAAAGGAGAAAATGCCATCAAATCCCAAGATATGGAGAAGGAAATAATCTCAAACAGAAAGATGTGGTATAGCCTTGTATGTAAAAGGACAAGAAAATCAATGGTACATCGACAGTGGATGCTCCAAACATATGATAGGTGACAAAGAGAAACTTCACTCATAGAATGCCTTAGAAAAGGAAAAGAATGTCTCATTTGGAAATGACACTCGAGCTGTCATAAAAGGTAAAGGTTCTCTTTTCTTGAAAAAAAAGGTTAAAGCTAGAAATGTTATGTATGTAGATGGTTTAAAGCATAACATGTTGAGTGCCAATCAAATGTGTGATCAAGGAAATGAAGTGGTGTTTCGATCAAATGGATGTGTTGTTCATGAGCTTGATACAGGAGAGACCGTGATCAAAGGTACAAGAACTCCAAACAACTTATACATACTCAAAGGAGGACAAAAACAGTGCTATCTAAGCAAAAGTGATGAAAACTAGTTGTGGCATAGAATATTGGGACATCTAAGCTTTTCTCAAATAAGAAAAGCATGCAGACTCAAGGTTGTTCATGGTCTTCCATATATCAGCATCCCAGAAAATACAATATGCAAACCATGTCAAATCGGTAATCAAACTAGACTTCACTTCATGGAAAAAGAAGGGTCAGCTAGTAAGCCTCTTGAACTTATCCATACTGATTTATGTGGACTAACAAGGAAAAAGTCACCTCGTGGAGAAGAATATTTTATTTTGTTCATTGATGATTTTTCCAGAATGTGTTGGACAGGTCTTCTAAAACATAAACATGAAGGATTTGAAAAGTTCCAAGCCTTCAAAGCTTTGGTTGAAAATGAATCAGATCGAAAAATCAAGTCCCTAAGATCTGGTCGAGGAGGGGAATTTATATCGGATGAATTCTTTGACTTTTGTGAACAACATGGAATAAAAAGGGAATTCTCCACTACAAGAACACCTCAGAAAAATGGTGTAGTATAAAGTATGAAGAAAACAGTTCAACAAATGGCTCGAGCCATGCTAGATGAATCTGGAACTCCTGCAACCTTCTGGGGTGAAGCTGCATTCACTGCCATGAATATTCTCAACAAAGAAAATGTTCCAGTAAATAGAACTCAAACTACACCGAACTTTGGTATGGTAAGACTCTTACTGTAAAATACTTTAAAGTTTTTGGAAGCAAATGTTTTATCAAAAGGAATGAGGAAAAAATTGGTATGTTTGAACCCAGAGAAGATGAAGGGATTCTTCTTCGTTATTCTTCCAGAAGTAAAGGATATAAATGTTATAATAAAAGACTTGGTAAAATTGTTGAAAGCATTGATGTTGTAGTTGATGAAGCATGCAGATATCCAAAATAGATAAAATCAATAGAAGATTATGACAATGAGGAAGATGGGGGTTACTTTTCCACATCAAATCAAAATTTTATTGAAGAAGAAACCAACGAAGCACCAAAAGAAGATATAATGGTAGAAGAAAAGACTCCGTCCAGGTATGTTCAGAAAAATCATCTTGAAACTCAAATTTTAGGAGAAAGGGAGGCTGGTGTATAGACAAGAAGAACCATTACAGGGACCTCAAGCTATCTAGCATTACCATCCTCCATCGAACCTCAAAATGTAAATGAAGGATGCAAATATGAATGTTGGGTCAAGGCCATGGATGAAGAACTTGAGCAAACTGAAAAAAATGACACTTGGGAATTAGTTCCTAGACCTCATGATAAAAAAAATTATAGGAGCTAAATGGATATTCAAGAACAAGCTAAATGAAAATGGATAAGTCATTAGAAACAAGGCTAGACTTATTTTTAAAGGGTATGCTGAACAAGAAGGTATAGATTTTGAAGACAATTTTGCACTTGCTGCTAGACTTGAAGCCATAAGAATGTTTCTTTCTCTTTCCAGTTTTCGAAAATTCAAAGTATACCAAATGGATGTAAAATTAGCGTTCCTTAATGGAGATTTAGAAGAAGAAGTTTATATTGAACAACTAGAAGGATTGTTTCTTGGAAGTGATGCACGACTTGTATGTGGACTCAAAGAGGTTCTCTATGGTCTGAAATAGGCTCCAAGGGCTTGGTATTACCGCCTTGACAAATATCTACACCAACAATGTTACACAGTAATTTGTCACCGTTTGTCACCGTCCCTGTTACCCCTCTCCTGCATCTTCAAGGACTCATTCCGGGACTTGTAAGAAGTGATAAGACTTGAAACCACTTGCATCATTCACCTCTGAACATGAGCTGCATATGCCCTGAAGACATATCCTGCACCTTGCCCTTAAAAACAACCCTTTTTTCATTAGCACTGGCCCACTGTGTTATGCCTGCGCCAATGGGGAAAATCCTATAAAAGGGGCGCGCCATTAGCGCTCTGTCTCAGAGTCGCAATTGCGCCAACCTTTTTGGGAAAAGTTTTGAACCAATCAACCTCCGAAAGTTCTATCCAACTCATTCACCAACTGAATCCAAGTTAAGTGAGGATGGTTTGGCTTCGAATCTCCTTGAATGGGAAGTAGTTTGCCACCATTCCATAGAAGTTTCCAAGTGATGAAGCCAAATACATTATTGTTGTGATTGATCTTATCTCTTCCTTTTCATCTATAAAAGCTTGTCTCCATGGCTTGAGCAAGCTAGTTCTCGTTCTAGTGGAAATACTTGTGCTGAAAGGAAGATATCAAGAGATTAGAGTTGCAAGAGCCTTCTCTGTGTCCATAAGGCTTAACCTAAGTAAGGAGATCTTGTCACCAAAGAGAGAGAGGCTTGTCCCTCATCCCTTCAAGCTTTGCAAGACTTGTGTAGCTGAGCACCCAACCAAAGGAGGACTTGACGTCAGGACGCTGGTTGTGTTCTCCTTTGTTGATTATTAATAATAGATGACTATCATTATGGTTCCATTATCATTGTTGTAATGATTAATGTTGAATTATGTCCTTCTTGACTGATGTATAATTGCATATATTAGATTTCACGCTTGTGTTTGTGTTGTTCTCTTTGTGTGAAGGTGTCCATTCACGGAGATAGTGGAGGATTGTGACCGGCCAAGACAAAGGAGCGTGGGCGACGTCTCTTCTACAAACAAAAGCGTTGGAACTCAAGTAGGTCTTCATCACCTACCTTTTATTTGCAATTAGGAACTCGCGTGATAGCATTGTTTGATTGTTGCTAGACCTGTTCTGGGCTAGTAGGGATCGCCTCTATCCGTAGAGGGGATTTACCTATCCAACAATTTGGCGACTCCGTTGGGGAGTTTAGGTTGTTGTTTGATTTGTAAACTTAGACGGAGTCTGAAGCACGACCAGATAGCCTTCAAAACACTACTGCTTTGCATTAGTGAAGTAGATCAAAGCCACTTCAGTCAGTCTCCGGTTTGGTTTACGGACTGATCAATTTGGATTTTGTCTTGCCTCTTTGGTTTTCTCTTGTTTACTTGCTTGGATAGCTTTTTGGATTGAATTTCTTACTGCCTCTTGCTCCCTGGCTTGCCAAGATACTGTAACCGAGCTTTAGACCGCCTATTTTTCTTTTTGAATTGGCAAACTTCATTAGCGTGGTTTTTGCTTTGACAGTTGCGCTAGTGGCCCTTGTTACTAACTGACTACCCGCGCCAATCCCTGTTTAGCGCGAGTTACAGCCTGACAGTCGCGCCAGGCCTCTTAGCTTTTTGAGTTCACTTGTCTGCCTGCCTTCTGAGCTTGGATTTGCATTTTGCCACGCCTTTTCCAATTACTGGAGTGTGTTTGATCCTTGTTTGACTGGTTCTTAACGTCTGTCCTTCGGGTGTTTGTCTCTTTCTATCGTCGAGCCTTCCGTAGGAATTTTGGGTTGCTTGATTGTCCAGTCAACTTTGTGATTGCTTTTTGCACTTGTTCAGTGATTGTTGAAGTGTTTTGATTGATTTCCGAGTGACTTGCTTTTTCTTGCTTGGATTTCATTCTAGCTTTGTTCGAGCTTAGATCACATAGCTCGTAAAAGCCTTTGTTTTCCTTTTGATTTGGAGAACTGTTTTAGTGTCTTGGGATTTCATTGTGTTCTCATTGAGTGAATTTGTCTCTTTTACTCAGTGTTATTGTCTTTCAAAATTTATTCTAGTGCATTGTGCCTTTGAAAAGAAATCAAATAATCTCTTTTGCATTCAATAGTTAATGGAATAGAACTTTTCGTTGATTTGTATTATTGAAAAGAAAAAGTTTTATTTATTTGCCATTAGCTGCATTAGGGTGTTTGATTGATTGTGCTCATTTTGTTTGATTGAAAGTTCTTAACCTTCTTGTAGTTAGTATTCATCGAACGAAATGGTATTCTTTGGCATATAGCTTGCATCTAGGAATTGTGAAAGATCACATACGGTAGGACCTGAAATCGAAACTTAACTAAAGATCAACCATAAAATAAACCGAATGAACTTAAAAATGCATTGGAACATAACGCTCACATTCTAGAGGTCTAGGCTAGAGACGTGC